>JASVER010000056.1:2300329-2315532 GCA_030449065.1 Oceanodroma leucorhoa | reverse complement strand
TTAATTACATCCTTTGGGATGGTTATTTTTCTAGCACGAACTGCTGAACTGTTTTGACTTTTCTTCCCCCAAACCCAAAGATACCTACCCACGCAGGTGGGTACCGAAACGTTCCACTGCGCCAGCGCCCCGGGCATGGTGAGGCACTCGATGCTGCGGGAGCCCTGGAGCGCGTAGCCAGCGCCGCACTCGAACCGCACCACCGCCCCCACCGCGAAATCGCTGCCCAGCCGCCGGCCGTAGCGAGGCTCCGGGACCGAGCTGCACTGGGTGGCACTGGTCCGCGGAACCGCTTGCATTGCGGAGAGGAGAAACCAGCGGGTGAGTGTGCAATTGCAAAGCAAAAACAAAACAGAACAAAACCCGGTTAGAGTGAACATTTTGAAACATTAAGTACCAAGTTAAAGACATGTTAAAAACAACATCGGAATCCGATTATACTTAAACCCCAGAGAGTGGCTGAATCCAAACATGACCATTGAGAAGAAAAAGAAGTAACATTTCACCCAAACTTCTGTCAATTCAAGTGTTACTTGAATAAGTAACAGCGGTAAAAGCAGCTAGGGCATTACAGAACCATGCGKGCTTTCTAAGATGAGACTGTTTGCCTTCAGAAAACACATCAGAAAGGTCATTTCTAAATAGGGAAACCGAGGCATTCAGCAATGACTTTCCAAAAAGTTGGTTTGCCATATAATGCTAGAGCCTCAGCAGAAAACCCTTTAGGTTTCTCGGCTCACTTCGCCCCATTACTATAAAGGACAGCAGTTTTAAACAATCTTCTTCATGATGAGAAGGGTAAGAAAAGAAAAGGGGAATTTAAGTTGTGATGCTGCATCGCCAACTGTTGAAATTGCCTGCGTTCCTGTGCAATACTGGAAACAACAATCAAAGAAAGAAATGGAGAGTCTGACAGATAAGCGAGGGGAAAAACAAGTCAAAGAAATGTCTACGGCTGAGGAAGAAATCAATTTATATTTTTCTCTGAGTTGCTTTACAATTTAGTACTGTTTAATACCTGAGTTGCTGGGGGGGGGAAACACAAAGATGATAAGCACATTAGTTATATTGTTTGATTTTAATTTGATTCAGAGAGATGAATGTCAAATCTACTGTCAAAGGCATCACGCAAGGTGGTCAGCAAGAAGCTGAAGTCTGAAGTGTGTCAGTGGTCTGGGGAGGGGAGCGGAGAGGCAGAAAGGAGCCTCATGATGACGCCCTACTTTGGGCAAATCCAAGATAGCCAAAATACTCACGGGTCTGTACCCCTGCTCAGATAACCCCAGCTCAGCCATTTGTGACCGACAAGCGTGTGCTTGGCCTCCCTCCAAACCACGGAAAGAATCGTGCCCGTGTGCTTGACCCTGACCAAGGTTCAGGCCACTTTCAACGCGCTGCTTCAGGCTTCCGACTCCTTCACCTCGGGGCAGCTTGCCACACGCGCACCGCTGGATGGGGGAGGCGTGGGAGAGGGAACTCCTCGTTTGTGTAAAAATGAGAGTAAACAGCATTAAAGCCTGGCCAGGCAGATGAAAACCAGGGCTGTCTCTTTCTTTTAGTCTTGCTTTCCATGCAGTAATCACCGGAGAATGTGCCGCTCATCATTAGCATGCAGGAGGGAGGAGGTAATCTTTACTGATTTCATCAAAACCTTTGCTTTGCAGAAATCTTTAAAGATTGCAAACAGAACTACAGTTGTTTTACAATAATTAGGCAGAAATTCAAGAGAACCTATCTCTGGATACTATAAAATCCAAACCACGCTTCACTTCGCCCCCAGAGAAGGCGCAGGTTGCCCCGGCRGTCTGTCCCCACTTTACAGTAATGCGCACGGAAAAGCTTGGCTGAACCACAGGTAACTCCACAAAGCATGTGGGTGAGAAAGCCCTTCTCTTTTCCCACTATTCTGTGCATCGCTTTCTATTTACTACTTTAAAACCTCTAAGTGGGACTTGCCCAATGCAATGCGAGCCGTTACTGAAAGGATCAAGGGGCAAAAGTTTGACAGCAGGAGGCCTAAGCCTAGGAGACGCAGAGAGGAYGGATTTTACAGAGCTGCTAGACAAGTCTTCAGCTGCTTACCCTGAGAAATGTGCTAAAACTCCAGTGGGAAAAATTGCTTGGGTATAAATCTCAAGAACTCACTGTGTGCTCAGGGCATGATTCAATGAGATACTTCTGATACTAATCCTGGGACGTGCGAGGGCTGAGGCTGAGTGAAAATGGAAGGTCTGAACATGAAGTACCTACAAGAGCCAGACAGCCCTGCAAGTTCACCGCTACCAAAATAATCTCCTATGATATTTCCTGTTCAGAAAGTGGGCAAGGACCCCCAGACGCCAAAAGCAGTTGAGGACACTTCAAGACATGACTGTATTTTTGACCATCATCTCGGGACCAACCTGAGGACATCTCCAGAATACAACTGTACTCACCTTGGTAGACAAAATGAAAACCTTTGGCTGTAGATTGACCCTTGGAACTAAATTTGATAAGAATCTGGTTGGTGGTGGCTAATGGTAATGATTCACCTAGACGAGGAGAAAGAGATAAAACAGGAGAGGCAGAGATTACAGCGTTAGCTACACAAATGGGTTGCGCAGAGCAAGGTGTTAAATGGCAGGCTGTATTTTTAGCTTGCTTTGTCCAACAGGGACACGTTCCCTACCTGTATGAGAGCCCGAGAGAGAGCTGAGGAGCCGGGAGTGCTGGTTGGGGCCATCGTGGACTTCGACGACGTCGTTGAGCGCGGTCTGGAAGAAGGCGAACTGCCCAAAGACCACTGTGAAGAGAAGGAGCAGCGGTCGGGGCGGGCAGCGGGACGAGCCGCACTGCTGTCCCCAAACAGCCAGGGCCTGGAGCTGAGGCATTTCAGCTGCTTTTATTTCAGGAGCTTGGCAAAGATAAAAAGAACCTGACTGACAGCCCTGGAAGATGGGAGCCCTTTATTTATCCACAAAGTAGGCATAACAGAAGCAGCAACCAGCCTCCCCCATGTTCACTTGCCAGTACGCTTAACACTGATTCATAGGCCAAAAGGGATYCTTTTATGAATCATCCCATTTGCCTGCCTACATAACACAAGGTATATAATTTCACCAACTGGTAATTATTATTTATTATTTGTATTGAACCTCTGTCATGAAGCRGGCTCCCGTTGGGTTAGGCATTGTACAAAACCTGAACAAAACAACAATCCCTGTCCTGAAGAACTTAATTTCTAGATGGAACCTCTCTGGTCAGGGAGGACCACTCTCCCCCCTCTGAGGAGAGAGGGGGCACTCACAATTTTATTAACAGTCAGTCCTAAGCCTATCTAGAGAGACCGCTAACGAGGGAGCCGTGCAGTGCTCTGGGTCTTACTGCATACATTGTAAATGCACCTAGGAGCAGGCAGAGCTTATAAAAGGGAGAAAATAATAATGAGAGAATCAAAGCTTTTTTTTTTAGCTAGAGCAAAGAGACTTTAGTTATTTATCTTTATTTTTAAGAATATAACAACAGTTTTTTTCCTCCCAAATCTGTTCTTAGAAGATTTTTTCCTCCTCTTTGTCTCCTCTCCTAGCTTTGCATTTTCAATTTGTAAGTGCCCAGTCGCAGATTCACAAGCTGAGAGGTCTCTTGCTGTGAAATTCATCATCCACCAAGCTACGACATTTGTTTCCTGCACATTCAGGTTTCCAGCACAGCTTTGATGCTGGGAACACTGAAAAAGTGACACTAGCACACCCTGATGCCTGCAGTACACAGAATCTGAGAAGTGAAGGGGATGGGAAATGCATAACATTCACTACTAATGGTTTTCCTGCTYGTTTTTAATGAAGCTATTGAAAGGTAGCAGGGTGGAGAAGAGAAACTAATTTAGCTGTCATCCTACTGTAGGCAAAAGTCAGACTTGCAAATCAAGACTGTCCAGCCCTCTAGTTACTGTGTTTCTTAAGACAATATCAAGACCAGCTATAGTAAAACAGGTTAAGAGGTGTAAGAGAACAGTGCAGTGTTCCATCAGCGAGACCCAGGAACTCAGCTGTAACCTACCTGCACACAGGCAGAAGGGCAATTCGAGCGAAAGGAGCTTAGAACTGACGTCTGTACCCGGTACCCTTATGTCACACCTTGCTATCTTAGCAAAGGAAATCACAAACAGCTGAAAAGACCATAGGGACTGACCAGATCACTATAATGCACTCAGAAGCAGTATCAAATAACAGAATTTAGAGACCTTCACCTGCCAGAGCTGTCAGCGCAAGTGCTCTTTAAGAACTTTAAATTCCCTTCAAACAAGAAAATACGTTAGCCAGTACTAATATCCAGCTAGCTGCCTCAGTGRTTTCTAGAACATCAGTCATTCTTGTATTCAAGCTCTGACCAAAATTAAGCAGCACTGGACTCCGTAAAAACAATGCCGGTCCATTTAAATGGATCTGGCTTTTGTTTGAATCTAGCTTTAAAATTTAATTTACRTGTTATTTAAAAATAAAAATTAGTCATAAGTACCATAGCTGCACATCCACAAAACTATACATTTATGTGCTTCTCTGTGCAGACAGATTATTTAGCACCACAGTTAGCTTGTGTTTATGGTAAATACATTTTGTACTCTCGGAGGTCCCCCGAGTCTGCTGCTAGCATTAATCACCATGAATTACTTTCTGCTGATTTTTCAACTCTGCATGACTGGATATAGTGCAGGAACTAGAAGGAGGATCACAAGATGGTATTTTTTTTGTTAGGTTCAGGKTTTTTATCCCCTCATTTCTGATAGGATTTTGAAATTCAGAAAATTCCCATCATCCTTACTGACTGCAACAAAGTAGAAATAGCATCCAACAGTGCCACTTACTATTTTCCAATCTCCCTTATCTCCATTTATACACGCACTYATTCTACTGCTTTCTTCGAACAAAAAAACCCAAACAAGAGAGTTGCACAGASAGCAGGAGAGATTTTCAAAAACCATCCAAAACCGATACCATAGTCCTTCGGCACAACGATGAAGTACAAGCAGACTTGTCCACTGGTGTAATTCTGGGGGTAATTTGGAGAGAGGACGATGCCGTCCGAGCCTGTGTACTGACCGCCACAGGGTGCTGTAAGAGRAAGTCAAGAAGAGATCACTGAGCGGACCCTTACCAAAACCTGCCTTGAAACATCAGCCTTTCCCCTGCTGCTTTGAGATCTGCCCCTGCCCAGGTGCTGTAACGCTGTGCAATGCCAGCTGCCCCCAGCCAGGAGCGATTCCACGCTTCAGGCATTGCAGCTCTCGCTGCAAGTTCTTATTAAGAAAAATAAAGCTTATCCTAACCTGAGTTCGTGCCTGCTTCACATTTAATTATCAAGACCAYGGCAAGGCTAAGGGATGCCGTGTGTGGTGTTGTAGCCTAATGTGTGATTTGCCCTGCTCTCCACCCGACCTTAAAGCTCAGGACCTGACAGAATGAGCTCCTGCTCTCACCCTTGCTCAGCRGCAGGAGCCTGGCTCCCGCGGGAACAGCATCCTTCCCACCAGCATCCTTCCAAGTCAGAGATTTCATTCTTCCAGTCACCACAGACTGACAGCTATCTCTTGACTCACTTCTCACATTAAGAAGGTCTGACTGCAAACCTGTCATTTAAACCACTTTCTCATTAAGCCAGAAAACAAAACAAAAAACACCACAGAACCCCTAAGAAAAAATTGCTTTCTGTTTTCTCAATAAACTCTGACCCTGCTCAGGAAAGCACATGCTTAAAGGCTTTGATTAGCAGGGATCAGGTTAAGCAAATGTTTAAGTGGCTTCCTGAATCCTGCCCGGCACTAGGATGCAGGTTTTGTCATGCAGATCATCTCTTCTGTCCAGTTTTCTCTCTCTCTCAAAAGAAGGTTCAGGAAACTTCATATACTTCCTGACCTCAGGCCATTTAAAAAGAAAAAAAAAAAAGAAAAATTATGAAACACCGAGAAAACACACCTCTGTCCCCTGGCAAGCAGCTCTACACAAAGGTAACATCAAACTTTGCATTAGGACAAACGGCTGCAGTATCTGGCGACAGGCAGATCATCCTCTACTCACCTCTTCCCCTTGAGCCTTACCTGTACAAGTAGGTCGAGGTTTGTTCCACATGGGTTTTCCATCCCCTCCCATTATGCACGTCAGCGTGGAGACCCCTTCGATGTCATACCCGCCGTCACAGTAGTAGGTAATTGTAGATCCCAGCTTCAGATCTGTACCCACTCGTGTGCCATTCTTAATTGAGCCAGGATCGAAGCACGACTCCCGGGGATTTTCTGCAAGAGGAAATTGCCAAGAYCTTTACTGGTCTGATACAGCTACTCTAAAGTTTTGGTCAATGGCATGTTTTTTGGCTTTTCTCACCTGGGAATCTCACTTGAGCATATCATAAAGACGAGCACCATTTGCAGAGTTTAGATTGTGAGCATTCTCTCATGCTGCTGAATGTGGGGAATTGTACAGGTCCAGAGCATTCTCTGATGCTCAGCTCCAGCACAAGTATACTGGAAGAAGGCAGGCTCCAATTCACACACGTATTTACTGGTACCCAAAATCCAATCAACAAGGCAAAGCTTTAAGTATCTATACTTGCTCTCCTTTCTTGCACAAGGGACAGGCTGCAAGGAACTTTGCAAGCCAGGGCATATAAACACAGACTGAACACGCAACATATTTCAGATATGCTACATCTGTTCACATTATCTCCTTGGCACCTATCATTCCTGTATCTAAGAGCTGTCTGCTCTCACCATGGAAATACACAGTGCCATGTGCTAGCTGGTTGACTCTCCAGATGTGCAGCATGGCTGCAATTATGGCAAAATGATTACAAGCAGTTAGACAAAATGAAGACATTTTTCTCTGTTCACTATGCCCTGCAGAGTTAAAAACCCCATTTACATATGAAAACTCCAGTAAAGACTACAGAGCTGTCAGGACTTGGATATTTCTTTCCTTCTTCTTCTGAGGGCTTTTTTCTATTTCCCCCCCCCCCTTTTTTTTTCCTGCATGAAATATAATTAGAGGCTTTGATTAATCCTGCTCTTTTGTCATTTGGAAATTGCTCATTAAAGATGAGGGCTTTTCTGAGAGCAGTGGGTCTGTGAACAATTATAATGTGTTTAAGCATTAAATCATGGGCTTTCAGTATTGGGGGAAGGGGTGGAGGGAGAAGCAGAAAACAGTAAAGCCCCCAGATCATCYTTTTGTTTCTTTCTTTGCAGTGAAAAATTGGATTAGCTCTATGGCTTCCTTTACACAACAGCTGTACCACTAGCTAGTGATCCAGGTAAACAGGGCACAAGAGGACGTGAAATGTTTCCACCAGGAACAGCTGCCCTGAACCACAGAAGTGAGGCCACTGGTTTTTCCTAGAACACCAGTTCCCTAATYTGGGAGCCACAGCGTGGTCAACCTCGATGCTCCTCACAGACCATCACACACTTCTATCACCAAACTTCARATCATGAAGTCCTGGGTTCTCCTCTGTGTTAGTGGTGTCTTGCTGCGCGAACTTTGGACAAGCCACTTATCCTTTGAGCAACCCTGTTCCCCAGCCAAATAACAAGATGTTCCAGTTTCTCTGATCCTGGGAAGAGACACGCATGTGCCTGGAAGCATAATTACCGTAGCATTCAAAAAGAGAGCTCTGATACTCAGAACATGATGGAGAAGATTGGGATCCTCAGACAAAAAAATTCAAGTATTTTTATCCCATTATTTCCTGTATGTGATCTGACAGTAGGTCCCGCTGAGACACCAGCTAGACACAAAAGAGAAATCTTGATTATGATGAGTAAGATATCAGGACCAAAAAGCTTGTTTCAGTCACAGTACTGGAAAGCAAAGCCCGTGGCTTTCTGGTCAGCTCAGATGAACACATTCCCTCCTCATTCATCCTTACGCTTGTGAGACATCAGCCGTAGCTGGAGCAGTGAGCCTTTACCATTGCTGCAAGTCAACGGAATATTCCTGTACAGACTGGTCATCGCAGCCCACAGAGGCGATGAATTGCTTCTGGGCATCAGTCAAGCAGGACAGATGAGCAGCGCAGTTGCACGGCCCAGGGTCCATTGTAGCACACGAGCCATTTGCAAGCGTAAATTTTTAATCTGCTTTTCCAAAATGTTTTTTCACTCTGCAAGCCTTTATTTCGCTGAATTGCTAACACTCACTTTTAGACCCTTTCATACAAAAGTTGCACCCTACAGCTTCCTTCTGACCACTTTATGCCTCTCTTGTTATTTTGAACAGTCTCACTGCTTTTCATCTAACAAGCTGATGTGGCTGCAACCTGTCAATCAGCCTCCCACCCGGCTGTCAGGTGTCGCAGCCATGTGCTCCATCTCAGCCTCTGCTCTTGCTTTGAAAAATCATGACATTCAGTGCTCCAGTCACTCTGTCGACTGCTGAAAGAAGGGTGGTGGCTGATTGCTGAGCAACAGCCCCGCTGCTTTTGTTGTGTTTTCCTCATTCTTGACTGTTTCTCTGTTCCCCTGAGGGTCTGTGCCCTCAGGGACACCACTCACCTTAGAGGATGATGCATCCTGACACGCTAGTCCTACGCATATCTCCAGCTGAACACTCCTCTGCAGATGAACTGCCCTGACGATCCTCAGCAGTAAGCCACAAAGGGAGGCAGGAGCTCAGCTCTAGGGAAGTATTTGGTTGTGTAGTGACAGCAAAAGACTTGTAGAGGGATGCGAGAAAGCCACAGCTTTCCCAGCCTTTGATTTATCAGGCTATGAAGTGAGTACAGCATGGCTTGCCCATTTAGAATTAACATTTTATTTTCACTCAGACACTTCAGAAATCGAGGACTTCACCCTGATGTCCCAATTAACATGGATTCAGGCTGCCAAATGTTTAGAAAAGAGTCAAGACAAAAATGCCATGAGAACTGGCTCATTAGTCCACGGAAAGAAGAATTTTCTGTGTTTCCCCTCTCCTTTCCCAAAGAAAACTCAAAGCCTGCATGAGCTCCTAGACCAGGAGGTCAGGCTTTCATCTGCATGTTTGAGAACAGCTTCACCAGAGCGCGGTTGTCCGCCCAGAGCATCATGAACTCCACATCTGTGAACATGTGCAAGCCTTTAATAAGAGCTAAGCCTTAAAGCAACCCCAGGAGAAACTGTCTAGAAGACAGATTTTTTTCACAACAGTCATCACATACTGAAGACAGGACAAATACTATTTGTATTTTGAAGACCGGGTGCAGCCTTGGCGTCCCGAGCCGCTTGGCTGCTGCCACACCAGCTCACCGGAGCCCAGCATCCTCTGACTCCTCCCAGCCCAATGGACGACCTTTTCCGAAGGACAGATCTGTTTTTCAAATGCAGGTTGCTTTAGGGTCAAGCGTCATCTCCCATTTCTGACTGTTTTAACAGCAAACAGTACTGGATGTTTTTAAACAACTTGCTTTGCACTGGATTTTTACAGAATAGTGTTTCTGTGGGGAATTTCCACCTTAAATAACCCATAAGTAATGCTGAATATATGTTCTTAAGCTCGGGAYGGGCAAAATAGTTCTGGCGAAATAATAACGGATTTAAAATAAGGCTTGGGGTTTGGGTGTTTGGTTTTTTTTTTCCCCCATTCATTTGGAAGGGTGAAAAGTAATCAGCCTTGCTTCATTTGCTTTCAATTTTACGCCTCTTCACTTCTGGCCCACATCAGAAACAGGAAGCACTAAAAAGCACGAGAAAACCTCCCAACTTTGGAGTATCCAACCTGGAAACTCCTTCCTACCCCCCGCCCCAAGCACAAGGAGCCAAACCTAAATACCTCGGGTCCCATTCAGCACCAACCCGTCGGGGTAAGGTGCTCGGATGGAGGCAGTGACTGATGGAGTTTGACCCACTTCTGTGTCCACGACAACAGGTCCCCAACACTCACAAAATATGGGGGGGGGATAATTTGGGAAAAGCTCTCCAAACGACTAGCCTGCCCTTTACATTACTAACGAAGCAYGGCCTCAAAAACACCAGTCTATGAACACATAAAATGTACCTTAATAAAATCTGTGGTTTGCAAGATGCTGCAGTGCAAACTGATTATTGGAATTCAGTTGATTTCCCCAATGAGAAAAGATAATCTTCACTTTAGAGGTTCATCCCTGGCCAAATTTAAGAGTCTCTGGTAGCATTTTCTGGCAATGGCAGCTTAATGGAAGGCCCTCATACCAAGGGGTCTTCTAAATTGGCTGGAAACAGTTTTTGAAACTTATGCAGTGTTGCCCTGTAACCAGAAATCTCCCAAGTAAAACTAGGACACACAAATATTATCTTGGTTCAGAAGATAATACATGTAGAGATACTGAGTTAAAAAACTTAGTTTTGTGTAGCTGAGACACTTAAAAAATTTCTTAAGCAACAACTGGAACAAGAGGTAAATTCTAGGTACGTTGCAAGCCATCTCTTTCCTGTGTTTAAGCTTTTTTTTTGTAACTGTCTTTCCTATTCTGTAATCAAAAACTTATCCTTTTGCTTTGTTAGACTAATACTTGTTGGGCTCAAGTGAACCGGCTACGAACGCAGCACACTGCTTTCACAGAAATAACAACGTTAACTAAGCTGGTGTCGCAAGCAAGCACTTTGTTAAGGATTATGATAACCTCACCAGACCTTACACAGGACGCCTGAGCAGAGCATGTCTTCCTTTTCAGGAACCAAAAATCTACTCCCTGCTGCTAAGTCATCCCAAGAACAAATTCCTCCCCAGCTGAWATCCCAAACTATTGCATTTAAGTTTCACCTGACCCTGTGAATCAATCCAAGGCTTTATGCAGGCAATAAACCTAAATTTAACCTAAACTGTAAATTTAAGTGTGTGTGGGGAAAGCACACTTACGGTTTTCTTTGCTGGTAACCTCAGTTTGATTTTTTTTCATTCTGCCGCACAGCTGAGAGCRCATCATGGGTGCAAAGCAAAAGACAGGAGTTCATCTACCAGAAATCCTGCAGGTGTACTATATCCGTGTAGCTAAACTGGGAAATCGCCTGGCTGAAGATCTGCCCTCAAACACCTTTCTATGGCATTGCTGCATTCCCACTKCACTCCCACTGCCATGCTCTATGCAAAAACTGGCATAATAAAAGCCAAATTCATTCTTCTCTCTCCGTTTTCTCCATTCCTCCCGGCCCCAGGGGACAACTTTCTCTTGAAGAGCCATTGCCCCTGAAACAATTCCAAACGAAGTGCTGAGGCTGTTTGAAATTCACCCCACGCACCKTRGCTGCAGGCTAGCGACACAGTCCCRGTCCCAGAGAAGATTCAGGATTTCAAGGAGGGACTGACAGATGGCTGCTTTGGTTTTTTTTCCCCAAACACTACCAAAAGAGGACTACAAAGCCCCTGGTAATTAACAGTATTTTGCACACAGCTGACAGAGGTGATATATGGYATTTAGGGAGCTCGGGGCAGAAGCCTACGTGGGCTGCAGCGCTGACCAAACGCGATGAGATGGCTGAGAGAAGACGGCGTCTTTCAGCCGTACTTGGGGTCCCACGCTGGCAAGGAGCCGAGCTCGGTATTTGATTTTCTTTCACACATGCTCCCTCCTGCATTTCTTTTCTTTTTCCTTCAATTCCCCAAAGTTCTATTTTCTGCCGCTTCTCAGAGTTGAATCCCAGGTTACTTTTAAAGTGTGGGGAAATTAATGAGCAAACTTAAAGCCTCATTCTTTTCTCCCAGCAGTTTGGCTTTGTGGGAAGTATGTAGGCGCAATTAACACTGTAGGAGCGTTTAGGAGAAAAACACATCGCRCAACCACCCTAATTTAATGAGATTTCATTTGTTAACTACTTTCTGGCTGCCCAAAAAGGGGAAAARAAGAAAACCCAAGATTTAATTTTCAGTAAAATTAATTCTAATGAGGGCAGAAAACTTTTAATCTCTTGAATCTGAAGCAGTGCTGATTGTCTTTATAACTTTACTAGAGGGAAATTCATCTCTTCAGCATAACTAATACAAATTGCCATTTCACTATCATTTAACCTCTGGTCAGGTAAATTCAAAAGCAGGAACCACAGACCGGAGACAGGGTATAGGAAGAGAGAATTGCCCAAGGACACAGAGATAACAGCAGCAGCCCATCAGCCCTCCGGCACAAGCTATTACTGCTCCCACAGCACACAGTTGGGCCAACAAGACTCAACAGCCTGTTTCACAGCGTACACCACGGAGCAAAGCCACGTTTCACAGTGGCACGCATCCAGTGCATCTGAAGCCACCGATGCTTTTTTCCCATACTGCAAACTAGTCCATACAGGCCAGAGCAGGCTTGAAGAACCRTTTCTTTCTAGCCCTGTTTTTTTCCCAGTTTTTAATCCTCTTCTCCATTTTGCATAATCCTGGCTCATCAGATCCAGCTTTTCAAAGCAYGTTTTTTACTACAGTTTGTAACAACTCCATTCTTCTACCTACCCTACGCACAAACAAGAAACACACTCTGCCAAAGACTTTCTCGGAACAGCAGTGCCAGGTCTGTCACTTCTCAACTTGCTCCATCGACAGAGAGCTAAAAGCACCCAGGAAAAACTCTAACCACTGCCCCAGTCTCTCACCACTGGAGCTGAAGCCACCACAATGTTTTATTTCCTCCTCAACCAAGCAAGAAAAAAAAGCCATTGCTCTAATAACACAGATACCTGTGAACTCACTATTCTGTTCATTTTACTAATTATTAGTGARTTTTTAAGTAGGTGCTTTAGAATCTTAAGTGAAGCAAAGTGCACAGATTTCAGGACTCAAGAGAGCTGAACATCCCCCTCCGTGATCCTCGTCTCTAGATACAGCCACCCAATCATCTGGTACACTCGTGATTGACAGTATCAAGAACTCAGACTGAGATCCCATATTGAATACATACGTCTGCACCTTCTTTTCTTGGACAAAGCTGCTCTTGCCACTAAGAATAAATCTTAAGTCCGCGGCAATGTGGAGCATTCCTAATAACCAGTTAACATTCAGCACCCTCTAGTACCCTGAAAGCTCAAATTTGCAATGAAGCAGCATATTCTGCTCACTAAGACGACAGAACTATTTAAATTCAGTGTGGAGCAAGAAAGATTATACAGAATACAGCCTGTAGATAAACATATACTTTCTGGGAATCTCCCTCCCATTTTCTTTAAAGAAGAAAGAAAAAAAAAAAGATGTAGAAATTTTCTTCTCTGTTAATGAAAGACCCACACAGAAACAGCCACACGTAACAGTCCTTTTATGCTGCTCTTATCTACCTTATGTACCCCGGCTCTTCTGCCAGCCTAGAGGATCCCCTCTCTTCAAGTCCCAATTTTCCCTCCCATGCCTCTTAATCAGCTTTGGTGGTAGCAAAACAGACAGCAGGATTACTGCCTGGAGAGGTTTCCACAGTTTCTAGAGCTTCTCCCATTTGGTTCAGCGAGGTGGTTTAACCTGAGAATAAGTGCAGGTAAAATCCCACRTATTTGCTGAGTCAGCTGGGCCAGGCGCGCTCCCGGACAGCTCGTACCTGTGTAGTCAATGACAAACCCGGTGTTGCTGACGGATGCATCGCTTCGGAAAGCAAGGAAGAGGCTGTTACTGCTGCTCTCTATCCTCTCGGGTAGCTGGGAGCCGTAAAAGCTTCCGATCAGGGGGCTGAGTGAATCGGGTCCATCGTAGATATGAAGGAAATCATAGCCGGGCTCCAAACTGAAGCTGCGAAGCCAAAGGAAGAGTGCTTGAAGTATGAGCATGCTACAGCAGCCCCTGGAGAACAACAGAGACTGTGCTCTTGATGGGCTGTACAACTACATAGCCGAGAGGCTGCTTCTGCCCCAAAACAGCTCCTCAGCTAAGCACAGGACATTTCTGTCTCTGTTCCATAGGTGAGGATTCAAGGACTGGTGATACAGTCGAGAGCACAAAGGCATAAGCCATGTGGCTGCAGGGGCTTCCTGTGCTGCACCAGTTACATGGTTATGGTCTGTAAAACCACGGGTATATCAAAGACGAGCTACAGTTGAAATATGTGCATCTTCTCCCAAATTAAATTAACATCTGAGAACAGATCACCCAGGACTAGGGGACAGTCCTCCCAGGTTTGATTTGGTTCCTTCAGAGGGGAAAGGGCCCCCCACAGACCCCCACTGCTGGTATCCCCTGTCCATCCCCACAGGCAGCCGCAGAAGTGGAACCAGAGGGCTCTCGGGTACGTACGTATTAAATACCAGGGCAATGACATAATCGGGAGAGACGGTCAGCTTCCAGTCGCACTCCTTCCCCGGCGGGTAGGGCTCCGGGTACTGCGGGGACAAGATCACTCCTGCCGGTCCTGTCAAGATACCTCCGCAGGGAGCTGGAAGGCAATCAAGCGAAGGGATGAGGCTTTGTCTTAGAGAAACTTAAAAAACCGCACGTGAGATGCAGGGGGGGACGGGGAGAGAGAGATGGAGAGATAAGAGGCAGAGAGGCAGTTTGCAAGGCTGTCTGATAGTAATATATATATATATATATATATTACAAGAACTTGCAGTGGCCCTAGCAGAGATGAGGGCTCTGTTATTCCAGACAGGGTACACACACACACACACACAAACAGAGCTTACAATCTTCTTAAGATATGTAAGTGAGCAACCAGAAGGAGAGAGATATGCTTTATGCTTTTCTGTTGCATTTATTTCAGCARCTCCTGGTCAAAGTCTGGATGGTTGCTAAGTAAGTGAAAACATGTTGTCTGGGTTTAATGCCTTGTTCGTGTTTATTACAGTTACCAACACATAAAATGCCAAGTTGATTGAAAAATCCATTATTACTTTTTTAAGGCTGAAAGTGCCTGCATATATTTCCACTGGGGGAAATACTTATGATTGATTTATTACTGTCAGCCTTTCTGCAGTCTCTTCATGAGGGTCAATGCTCTAAGATTCCCCCTGTTGCTCAGATCGATCCTCCCAGATTTGGGATGGGGTGAGAGAGGGGAGCACGGTCTGTGTTAAACTCGGGTGTCTGACACTAAGCAGCCTACAGCAATGCAAACACCGGGGAGGAAATGACCCAGCATGAGAGAGAACAAGTCTTGGAAGGAGAAGAGGAGGCTGAGGGGAGACCTTATCGCTCTCTACAACTACCTGAAAGGAGGCTGTAGAGAGGCGGGTGTTGGTCTCTTCTCCCAAGTAACAAGYGATAGGACGAGAGGAAATGGCCTCAAGTTATTCCAGGGTAGGTTTAGATTGGACATTAGGAAAA
>JASVER010000056.1:2261571-2300290 GCA_030449065.1 Oceanodroma leucorhoa | reverse complement strand
GATAGGACGAGAGGAAATGGCCTCAAGTTGCACCAGGGGAGGTTTAGATTGGATATTAGGAAAAATTTCTTCACCGAAAGGGTTGTCAAGCACTGGAACAGGCTGCCCAGGGAAGTGGTGGAGTCACCATCCCTGGAGGTGTTCAAAAAACATGTGGATGTGGCGCTTSGGGACATGGTTTAGTGGGCATGGTGGTGTTGGGTCGATGGTTGGACTTGATAATCTTAGAGGTCTTTTCCAACCTTAATGATTCYATGATTCTATGATTCTGTCTTCCATGAAGGAGCGAGCATGAGTGTCTATTTTGTGGGCTTTTATAAAGCCCTGCAAATACACAAGAATCTCCAGATATCAGGTAAAATGTAGCAGGGCTGTTCTATAAAGATCACAGTAGAGATTAAACTAGAGACCCTTCTCCAAGGCCCAAAAGCAACTTCCTCAATCAAGCCTAGCTGCAGGCTGCTGCAGGCACCAAGAACTGTTACCTTCTTGAATAGACAAGGAAATGACGGCACAGACARTGAAGAGTTTAGCTGAAGGTCATGCACAAGTAACTGGGAAGAACCACAAGCATCTATTCTGTGTCCATTTACCTTAATCTTAACCTTCAGGGTACGTTCCTCTTCCAGACTGTACAGTCAGGGGAAAATTCAGGAAGAAACTAAAGTACACAGACTCGTTTTTGAAAAGCCTAAGGGAGATGACTGTTCAACACCCTCTGATTTCTTTGAAAATCCCACCCATAGTCTCCAAAGGATTTAAACTAGAAGCTGGTCCAAGCTATAGCTGTTTGGAGTTGGGTCAGGATGCAGACTTCAAATACCCCAAATCTCTGGGGGTTGTTTCAGCTGAGGTTCCAATTCAGCCCATACTGTTTAGGGACTGCATAAGTTGTACAATAAAGATGTGAAAATACATTTGAAATGCTAAATACAAACATAGAAACCAAGCCCTAAATTAAATCCTGTTTTCCAATTCAGCTCTAACTAGGCAGCCTGTTACACAGCTACTGTAAAACTGGTATTTTTTGGCCACTGATTAGTCCTCCAAATCCTTTGTAACTGAACAGAGGGAAGGAGCAAGACATTGCTTTCAGCTTTTTCCCAGAGCTTATGACTCCTAAAACAAGACTGCCAGACTTCTGTTCAAAAAGGACCCAACACAACATCTCCGAGTCAAATTGGAGATGACCCATGGGAATTCATCTCACACCAGGACTAGGGCACCAGCTACATTTCTCTGAAAAGGACTGAGAGCCCAGCTTCTGGTGTGAAAGAAAACTCAACAGGAGAATGATGAGATGGGCATGACATGCAACAATATGATTTAGTTATAGCTCCGAGAAGACTAAAAGGACCGTCCTCTATCAGGCTGAAAGGGTGCCACACTAGATCATCAAGATAGTCATTCAGAAACCAAGTCATCCTGCAGGGAGCATAAATCCTGCGCAGGCTGTAGAAGTTTCCTAGTTGGCATTAAATCACATGTTAGAAACAGAATTAACTGATTTTTCTTGCTTGARATAACAGTGCATAAACAGGAATGAAGGTTACAGGATAAGTAGTTTGTGGCTAGCATTTAATTGGCCAGCAAATTTGATGTTTATTGCTCTTATGTGCTTAGCATGACTATTTTTATGTGTTCTGGACATATTAAAAAGAATCACTTTTATGAGCTTCTTTTATTACTTTATGAGCTCAAAGAAAATGTCAGATAGTTCTTTCTCGTGACAGAATTTGCTGTCTCCTCATGCAGAAATTATCCACCCATGACCCCAATCCTCTCTACCAACCTGAGTTTTAAAGAAGCCTTTAATTTTGACTTGTCAGGTTAAATATCATCACTTACATTGCAGTACGTCCTATGAGCTTCCAGCATGAACTAGATTCTCATTGTCCCAGACACTCTGGGGATAAACCTAAAAAGTAKTTCTATGAGACATATATACCTTGTCATACACCTCTTCAAACCAGATGGGACTCACCCCCTCTCAGATACAGAAGTTTTGCAATGAAACAGGGCAGGGGACCAGTGCAATGGGAGGACGGGTGCGTGTTCATACCTATGCAGGAGGGAGGGTCTGGCTGCCAGAAAAATCTGTTCTCAATCTGCACACAAGTGATTTTGGCCTCCCCTTGCAGAGCGTATCCTGGATTACACTGGAAGACGATGGAGTCACCTGCCTCTTTGCTGTCACCGCTCCGGCTCCCATTCTGGGGAATTCCTGGGTCATTGCAGGAAGTGGCAGTAGAAACTGAAAAGTATTAAAAATACATATTTAATATGTATATTTATACTTAATACAGGCTTACAGCACCAGCTGTACTTAGACTCTGTCCTTAAACAGACATCCGAGCAACGACTTCATTCTTCATCTCTCCTCCTTCAGTATCCCTTAAAGTTGCCACATACACAAAAACTGGCTTTTGCTTCGCACTGAGCATCTGCCACTCCAGCTGGTAGAGGCTCTGGGGARCGGCAAGTTCAAGTGCACTACACAGAGTGCAAGTCTGATGTATAATTGTGCACATGCATGTTTACTTAATACGTCCAGACATCCACTGATCTTACATGGCATTTTTATAGAATTCTGTGTCAGACACATACTGCAAAATAAACTAATCCGCTAGCACTTTTCACTTCCCCTGAGTGGCAGAGCAATTTAGCCTTTAGCCCTGCGAAGCATCAAGCCTGACCTTTTAGAAAYGCACGTGTTTCCCTCCCAGTCTCGCTGCTGCTTCCCTTTGAGGTATGAGATGACCCCCTCAGCTYCTTCTCAGCTGGGGGCAGGCAGCACAGCTTCACTGCCGACAGAGCTCAAGGTCTGTCAACACTATAACAGCTTAACAGTGTGGAAAGTCCTGGAGTAATACAAGGTTTTTTTGCAAGCTTATATAGACCATTAAAGTTCACAAGATCCAAAACTGTATACTTCTGAGCTTCGGCCTGACTACTTCGTCACACCTTGCGAACAAAGGCTTTGGGCACAAGCATTCAATAAAGACCAGCTCTGTATCAGGCAGCGGAGCTTATTTCCCRATGAGAGTCTATTACACCTAGCCGGTTTAAAGAAAGCTCTTTAAAAGAGCCAGAGGAAATCCCTCTCTCTCTTTCTGTGCAGCTGAAGATAAGCAAGTTAGCAGCCCAAGCTGGTCCTTCCTGGCAGGCTGAGACACAAGCCTGGCAAAGAAAGAGGACGGTAGAGCTGTGCTGGGTGACACAAAGCTCTCCCTCTGTCTTGGTCATCCCAGAAGGTCTTGTACCCAGCACAAACTCTTCCCAAAGAGCTGGGCCTGCTTTCCCRGCCATGCAAGGCACTCCGAACAGAAAGCTACAGGCAAAGACTTGGGAGAGACAGAATGAGCTCTGATGCTTAGATGTGTCCGAGTCCCAGTTGTATCATCGCTTGCCCAACAGCCTCCCTCTTTACTACCATCTCCAAAATAGTCATCTGCTGGTTGGTTACTGGACGTGTCAGTGAAGGCCTGCATCCTGGAAACCTGTGTCTGAATGTTGAAACGTATTACCCTAATATAATTGAAATTAATGTGTTTGCAAGGCCAAGTCTTAGGTAACAGCTGCCAGGACTTAGGCAATGACAGATTGCAGCGGCACTACACGTAGTGCTGCCGCGAGCAATGACATCCCTACAGCCGATAGAGCTTTTTGTGATCTGCATCTCAGGGGATCCAATTTGAGGGATTTTAAATAGACTTGGTTTTCAGAGACCACTGACCAACTGCTCTCAGAACGCCTGGGGGAAGTTGCCCGCACAGTGGTGTCTCTTAGAGACCTGTGGGAATGTGGTGGAAAGTATCTGTAATGCCTTCTTGTGTATTCCACAACGTACTGCTCTACGTCTTGCTGCCAAGTTCACCACTGTGAAGGTGACTGTAGCAGAGGGGAGCACAGAATTCACCTGCATTGCAAGGACAAAATACAAGAGTGTTTCTCCATTTGCAGAGACTGCACCCAAACGCAGTAGAGCACAAATGGCTGGAAGACCACACAGTTCCYGCTATCGTGTTCAATACAATGTCATTTGCCCACCATCAGTAGTTTGTAGGTAGACCTGAAATCRCTTATCAGCAAAGCCAGGTTTGGACGATGCTGAGGAAACAACAGAAAGCCTACCTGAAAACTGAACAGCGAAGCCCTGCTTGCTTGTGAAGAAATCAGTGTTGAACTGAAGGATGACAGAGTTGAAAGTACTGTGGACATCGCCGGGTAAGCCGGAGCCGCTCATCTCCTTTAGGAGGATGCCATTCTCCACCGGACCGTCCCAGATTCTCAGCACATCGTGGAACTCCTCGGTGTGGAAAACCATGAAATGGAGCCTGTGTGGCAAAATGAACTGGAAGTCAGACCCCAAACTGAGCTCTGCCTTTTTTCCTGAAAGGATTAGGAATGTGATTGGTACCACCCTAAGGTAGCTTGGCCCACAAGGAACGTGTTCTCTCCTCTTACCTGCAACTCAGCTTGGACAAAGTACTTAAGCGCTCTACCAAATTTCGCCTGTCTGTAAAACCCAAAATCTTAGTCACATACCTCCCTAATAAAACACATCAATAAACAAAAACCAACCGAGTCACGGATACCAATGTTTTCTGAAAAGTTGGGTCTTTTCTGRTGTTCTCTCCTGAGCGAACAAGATTGCTAATCTCTCCTAAAAATCCTGAGGAACAAAGTAAAGGTCCAAAAGCCCATCGTGGGCAGCGGAAATGTCTCTAGCCAGAATATCACAGTTGGTTTTACACCGAAGGTGCTCCGACATTGCAACGAGTAGCTGTCACACAGAGAAAAGGCTCAGTCAAGGACATATAGGAAACCTGCAGCAGTGAGGTATGGGGCTGGAAGGAGAGGATGGGGGTTTGTCTGTAGTTTCACTGAGCTCTATCACAGATAAACACAAAAGCATTGAGAAACTTATTCGTAAAAAAGAGAATTCGCAGAAAATGTGCTGGGGTCCCTTCAGACAATTTACATACATTCATCTAATTCACACATCGTCCCTATGCTGCAACATACAGCAACAACCTTGGCTGTCCTTTTGCTTTTTTTGGTTCCTGCAAGGAACAGCTTATTGTCAAGAGCCAGCATCTACTGATAAAATGCATTGATTTTTGTTACCTGCACTCAGATCAAAGAATTTGCTCCTGGCACCAAGCTAATCTTGTGTATCGGGGGGGAAAAAAGGAAAGGAAACAACCAACACCACTCTTAATTAAAACAGCATCATGTTGGAAAAGAAACCCTTACCAGGGTGTTGACTGCCCTGGAAGTCAATAAAAAGGGGCAGAAAAGGGCATGCAGGGGGGTGACAAACAGGTGGGTGCAAATTCTGAATGCTGGATTGCAGCACCTCCAAGGATTTTGACATGTTTTGCAAACTTCTGGATATTGCAAAACTGTATCTAGATCAGCTAACAGAGTAACTTCAGCAAGAAATAAAGAAAAAGTGAGGCAGCATGAGCCAGCTCTCCAAAATCCACAATAGGAAGGGAAGGGAGAGAAAACAGAAATTAAGAAACTGGCGGCTGGCAATGAAATTACACTGTGCACTCAACGAGGTGTTTATTACGACGCTCTGAATGCAGACTTCACTTCCTTACTCTGTGTATTTTATAGTTCTGCCTGCCCTGGAGAGAGGGCTGCAAGGCCTTCAGCGTGGGCAGCAAATGCTCCTTAGCCCCGTACTGCCTGCAGCAGTACTCCTCGCAGCTCTCGTCTTCTGCTTTTAAACYACAACAGGGCTATGCCTGTTCGGCACTTCCACAGAAAATTCCCCAGGGAAAGCCCGAGATGCTGTTGGGAGTCAACAYGGTGAGGAATTTCACTCCAGAGCCTGCACCACTGATAGACCTAAGGGGATGGGAGAAGGCCAGAAGTTCCCTTCATGCCCAGGAGAGCCTGGTGGCACTCTGGGACAGGATAAACTTGGTCCCAACATCAACCCCCGGTGGGACGCTCCTCTCTTCCATCCCTGGGCTTGGGGGGATATCACACCGCACTTCTCCCCACCAAACCAACCTCTGCTGTGGAAGGATGCGCAGCAGATGAATCCRGGCTTTGCCAAGAGCTTTGGGATCTTCCAAGATCAAAAGCACCATCTAAGCATAAGATACTGTCATTATTACTGTTCCACCCAAGGGACTTACCAAGTAAAGGCTGCGATACATCAGGGTTCAGTCCCTTTCACTCCTGCCCTTAAAATGCCAACTGAAGAGAAGGCATTTAACTGCCTCTGTTTTTCACTGCCACATTATCACTGGGGGAAATACCATCTGACACAATGAAATCAGGCTAACACAAGGTAACTCGAGGCATGCCAGTTTGAAACGGGGACAGAAATCTATAAACTGTACTGAGAAAAAACTGCAAAAAATCAAACAATCAGGTACTGTGCTTAAAACCCTGACAGCCCAGAGAGGAAAACAAGGAAGCATTTGCTTGGCTGCTTTCCCATTTATCCAGGGCAAACATAAATAAATCAGGTAGAACCATAAAAGGGAAAAAAAMMCCCCAAAACACTGCAATGTACTCAGCAACAAAATGATGTCCACAGAATCCGACAGAAACCAAAAGAGCTGAATCGTAAATCTATGATAAATCTCTCTAGCAGAGACCTTGAGCAAAGAGGAAAAAAGCTAGACTCGAGGAAAATAAGAATGGATCATGGCAGAGCTGTTCTCCACGGGTGCTTTGGCCTGATTACGTTTGCTCTCGGGCTAACTGGTTCTGGTTAGCCAAAACTGCCAGAGGAAACTCATTGCTGAAGACCTCGGAAAAAGGGAGATGCTGGCAAAGCCTGACCTAGGGCAGGGGGACACCCTGGAACTGCCACCGCCTGGGAGAGCCCACCACCGGCTCCCCGTGGGACCAAGGCTGCCTACAGCAACTCGCTTTCTTCATTTATTTTTAAGAAACAACTTGCAGGCAAGGCTTCACCACAAGGAGAAAGCCTTAGCGCGATGACCAGATGACACAGTGGCAAGGCACGGGTTGTCCAACGCCAGTTGGGTCAGGAGTCTGTTGGCAGAGCTGATTTTATTAAGAAAACTGGTGTGCTCTGGAGCAAATCAATCTATTCAACAGGCACATCTGTAACCAAACAGCAGGATTTTTCTATCAGCCTGATTCTCTTCCCAGCAGGGCTTAATTTAAGACAAGACAGAGACACTGGTTTAGCAGACAATGCAGAGGAAGAGAGTTTTTTTCTTGCACTCTGATAATCCCAATTACATGCATAAAAATGCAGCAAAAGGAAATTAGGAATTGTGGAGATATACGTATACATATCTATATCTATATGATAGAGGGAAAGTTCTCCCAGCTTAGCAAGGAGCAGAGAGGAGGAGAGACCAGCTCCGCACTGACAATCCGCATCACCCTTGCTGAGCCATTCAGCCCCAGCTCTCCAGAAAGCACCCCCAGATCCCGACGGACCGACATGGGGCTCCTTCTGCTAACGTTTCCCACTCAAGCCCCGGCGGCCCCCCCTCGGCTCCGCCGCGCAGGAGGCCGGGCTCCCACCTGGAGCTGGGGTCCAGCAGCTGCCCGCGGCGCCGGCCGTGCCCGCGGAGCTGCCCCAAAGCCGCGGGTCCCTCCCGCAGCAGTGGCAGGGCCGCCCGCTGCCCCCCTCCAGCCTGGAGAGGGTTCCCAAACTTAAAAGCTGTTAAATGGTACGTCCCTAGAAACCTCCAGGGAGGCAAACTGGGACATCCCAATGTTCTCACTCATCTTTCTAGATGAGACTGTGAAAAATGGAACCTGCCAAATACAGCACCATCCATTAAAGTAGGATTAGCAATATCATTAAACTCTCATGACACTGAGATCACTGCTATACAATAAAATGCCACTTCTGTGTATTCACTGCTCTCAGCTGTGCAAGCAGTGCTCAACGGCAAGCTTCATTCCTTTTCCAGTACACCCTCCCACTTCTCTCCCCAGAATCTCACAGGTAAGCCAAGTCATTTTAGTTGTAATTTTTTATGCGCGTGCATGTGTGTTTGCACATGCACAAAATGAATCCTTTCGCAAAGTGCAACCCTTCAACTTTCATGGCAATGAGGTACAGACTAATTTTTCTATCATTCTCTCCTTCCCCTCATCCTCTGCAGATACAGCTTTATTCAAAAAGTTCTGGTAATTAATTTTAATGTAAGTTATAAATGAGAGCTTTATACAATTGTATCATGTGTGAAGAGGATTATTTTKCCAATGGATTACCATAAAAATGAAGTTGCTGAAAATGTGCTCTCAACTACYCAGAGATCATCTGTTCCGTTTGAGCTGCCAAATAAAGGAACAGAAGAAGGGAGCTTTCATCTCTGATGAAAGGAAGGGTCACAAGGTATATTACCGTACTACTGCCTGCCATCATTTCATTTCAGTCTCGGCCCCTTCCAAGCCTCTGGCTGATCCTGCAAACGCAAGCCTATAGCTCTGCTCATTTGAGTACTCTTACCGAAGCAGATATGGATTACACGTGTGAGTAAAGTTCACTTGCTGCAGCAGTCTCTGGATGAGGCAGTCTCTTACACTTTTTTTSGGGGGGGAGTGTCTCATGTCTACTTTGTCCTATAAAAATTTTCAGATTCTTCAGAATCTTTTACAGGAGAATGAAAAAAAGAGGAGACTTCAACTGGAAGCTGCCTACACAGGAATTACGCTGCATTGGCCATGCTTTCTCCTGTGCTCATACCAGAAACCATCCATTATYGACCCATACTGAAGAGCAGAGCTAATGGAGGGCATTTCTGCAYTAAGTAAAAATTAAAATACTGGACCAGATCTATCTCCAGCATAAATCCATCAACTAAAAGCACCACAGAGCTCAACACGATGAACGGTCTCTGCAGAGGAGATGATGAGTGCTGATGCAGCAAGGAAGCTATGGTGAAGATAAAAGGGCACTGACAATGAAGGATGCGGGACTGGAACAGCAATAGGTCTCGGGTCAGCACAGAAATGGGGCTGACGCACCAGCTAACAAGCACTAGAATTTATCATGAGAGATCGTGGGAGAAGAGGATTAATAGACCTTATGATCTACGTTTCTCCCCCTCAAGTCCCATCACTTCGCAAAAACTTTACTTGCCAATAYACTTCAGTTTTCTGTCGAAGATGGCTTTAGCTGGACTGAAATACATAGGTACGCACAGAGCAGTACCRAAGTGGCTTGCTAGGGCTTGGGCGAACTTCAGGACGGGAGCAGTGGTTAAGCAGCAGGGATCACAGATGAAGCATCACAGAGCAGGAACTGCCTGGATTCTGCTGGTGACTGCACTAACTTAATGAGCCAAATGTTCTCAATACCATGCTTACCTAACTGCCAAATTCACATAACTTATAAATAAATTACATTTCAAACTGCCATTTTCCAACAGGAAAGTGGCAACAGAACAATAAGAGAAGTCAGAGGAGCAGRAGGAGAAAACAGTCTTGGGTCTCTGTACAGCCAGATGTTTAGAAACCATCTTGAGTCTTTGGGAGGACACATTGTATGTGTTCTATTTATTATTAAAACGATAAAACAATGCAATTAGAAGATGAAAGCTAAGTGCTGTGGTCTCAGTTTTCCAGCTGTCCCCTCACATCTGGGGACTGTCACACCTGACCGTTCATTCTCACAAACGGAATGTGACAGAGCTCATCCCTTTCGGTGTTAATTTACTCTGGCAGCATGAACGGGAAATGAACCAAACCTGTAACTGCCTTCCATTTATCCTTTCCTGGGATGCGATCTTCCAAGCAATTTTATACATACATGCTCATTTTAGGATTATATCACTTGGACACGTTAAACTTTGTTGGGAAATTCAACACTGGTGGAAAAGGTTTGTTTCTGAATACATCCCATTAAGGAAAGGGGTGAAAAGCACTTACATTGTACATGCCCGTAAAAGCTCTTGGATGTTATTTTAATACTGTAATACCACAGGCAGCGATAGCAAATAATCTGGCTTCACCACCCACGGCACAATAGCTGTGACTGGCACAGGCCATACAGGGCTAAAAAGCTCAAGAGAAACGRTAAGTGATGCTGCTTCTGTCCAACCTGGCAAGGAGATAAACCAGCCTTTGTTCCTTCATTTGGGACTCTCAAAGCGACACCGCATTCTCTCTACTTGCCTTATATAATTATTGATCTAATTCTGGAAAAATGAGCTGTACATGGAAAGAAAAACAAGCTACAATAACCTGGCCCAACTCACCCTATCGTGCAACCAGCTTCTGCCTCTATTGTCCAAATACAATTCAGATTATGATCGTAGGGTGTTGGGTAGCCAGGAGACAGTATCCGTCCCGACGACTCTCCTTTGATAGTACCCCCACACTCAGCTGAAAGAAACATACGGGTTAGTGAGAAGATTCATGGCATATTACGGTTCTTACTTGGCAACAATGCAAGTCTCATCCTACGAATACAACAGGGAGTATTTCTTGCCATTTAAAGAGATTCTTAAAGCCTACAAAACAAAGATAGAGAGTCATTTAATTCAGATAAAAGACTGAGTTATCAGAATAACTCTGCACTTCTGTGCACATTCCTAACACCTGACATGCTGTCAAAGCTTCCCTCCACCTTTTTGACTTTGTAGTGAATAAAGGCAGAGCCTGCCAGCATCCTGCTTTACCCAATTCACCCATGTGGGGTGAAAGAACTCAATTCTTCTGCCTGTATCTGCAAAAAGTCTTAACGATTCATCAGCGTGATAAAATGAAGAAGCCAACATACGTATGTATCTGCTAAGTGAATCTCAAAAGAACRTGAGGATTTTGAATATATTTTCATAATGTACCCATTAAAATTCTGTAAGTTTCCATGTGCTCACACAGACATGACCATTCACATGTAATATATGTATAGCAAATAGGGTAAAGGTTAAGATGATGCATAAATCACAGAGATTTGTCTTTTTACCTCAAATAATCAAGGCTAAAATTCAGCAGAGAGTTACCACATAAAGAATGGTCCTAACTCATGGGAGAATACAGAGCGCCAATGTCTGAGCACGTCACTTATAACRACAAAAGCTGCTTTCTGGTTGTTGAGATCTCTGAGGACTAGGTCTGTAGAACTTCACCATGTCCTAGAAACACTAGCTAACTATGAAGTTGTCAAGTAACAGACCGACAGCACTTCATTTAGATACATTTAGATACAGAGAACTTAATATCAGAATTTTCCAAGCAAGAAAATTACCTGTATCCTTCTGGAGAGCTACAGGTAAAAGGGAACTCAGGACTCAGCTAAGAAAAGACTGAGGGAATTAAAACGTCTGAGGATCTGGAATCATGTCATACAGCTCCCAAATAAACATGACTTTGAACTGTCAAATGCCTGGACACACGTTGATGTCTACCATTATCAGAAAGTGCCATTCTGTTTAACACATTCAGGTGAAAGGACAAGGACTGGAAAAGCAGTAGTCTCGTGCAGTGAAGCAAGAAACCTTGTCAAATCTGTGCTCAGAGCACCGTGTTTCATGCTAAGACTGCTTGTAGAAGTTTTGAAGAGATCAGAGCTCTCAGTCTGAAGGTGCCTTACATAATATCCTTATCGTGGTCTTTATTAATGTAGATGGGTGCAATCAATATCAGAGTTAACAACATATGTATTAGCAAAGGAGGAAGAAGGGGCGTTCAGCGTGACGCCCACAAGCAAAGTACTTGTTCGAGGATGTTCTGAAAGCAAGAGCTGTCTCACCTACACAGGTCGGCAGGGGTTGGTCCCAGGCTCTCCGCTCCCCCGTCAGGCAGACCAGCACCCTGCTGCCTCGCAGGGAATAGCCAGGGTCACAGCTAAAGGATACGGAGCTGCCAGCAAAGTGTCCCTCATCGTGGACCTTGTAGCCGAATTGTGGGATGCCAGGGTCCTCGCATTTAATGAGTTCAAAACCTGGAGCAGGAGAAACAGCATCTGTTTTCATCAGATATTTAACAGCCAGGAGATATTAACACAGGATCATATTAATATTTTCTTCTTAAAATCATTTGCTGGACAGAAAAACCACCATATTGAAAATCAGTATTTTTCTAATTAATATTTGAACGACATCCCAGAAATCTGGTATCTCGGCTTCAATCCGAAGTTTCTGCACCACCACTGCCTCATTCACAACAGAAAAGGTTTGCCGGCATGATCGTCCCCCCAACTCCAATTCCGCTTTAGACTACAAGATCTTTATGGAAAGGACTGTTTCCTCTGGTCATGCAACCATAACACAAAAATACGCCACTACACCTCGGATTCCCACCTCACAAGCCTATGGGCCTAAGACTTACTAGAAAACTGCAGCTCAAAGCCTTTACTCGTGTTCTCGCTGTTGGTGATAAACTCAAGCCACATGCTGCTGGAAGTGCTGTTTATGCTGGTGCCGAGCATTTCAGAGCGGCTAAAGGAGCCCAGCAGGCGAGCAGAGCTGTTGCTGCCATCGTAGACCTGGGAGGAACAAGAAACACATACTGGAAAACATCTTTTGTTTGCTACTTCAGGGACCAAATCGTCCATGAGTGTGAACAGGGACAGTTCCTTTGAAGCCAGTGAAATTACCCCAACTAAGAGTCTGACCTGACGAGACTTGACGATGCCGCTCACCCGAGGAGCAGGATCCATACCCTGGAGGATCCGCATCCCYCTCCTTACACCCCAGCTCATACTGCACTCGGGGCTGTGTTTTCTGAACTAAGCTCTCTTTCCAAAGGTGCAGCACAGCTACCGGGAAAAACATTTTCTTCCTACAGTGATTCACAGATGTGCCTTGACCCTGCTATTATTTAAGAAAAATACAGGGGTTGTTGGTTTTTTTTTTTTTTTTTTTCTTTCTTTCTTTTAGATAGCATGATTCTCTATGGGGACAAAGAGCAACTTCTCACTAGCGGAGATTGATAGTAACTTTCCTCAGGAGCAGATGAGAAGTTGATGACAAACCTGTTGAGAGAACATAATTTCTTTCACAACAAGTATATTCTTTGCATTAGCTGCAAATCTCTCTCTCTTTCCAGTCATTTATGAGCTGAAAATATGTGGATTACACCCATCTTGCAGTGCAGAAGTATGGCACTTAAATAAGGCAGAGTTCTCTGGGAAGATGGCTTAGCACAGCAGCACACATCTTGTAATATTAATGCCTCCTACAAAACCATTTCTTTGTGGTTAACAGAAACTCAGCCTGGATTTGTCTCCTTCTATATAGAGTCCTGAAACCTGTAAATGCAGATTAATCTAAGACTGAGTATGAGAATGCTGAAGAGCTTCAGTCTGAAGTTCTGCATTTAAATAAACCCTTTTTTGAGACAAATCAGCCTTGATTCTTAAAAACCACAAAAATAATACTAAGAACCTCACACTTCCTCATGTGTTAACAGTTTCCCCTGTACAACTACACAGATAAGAACCAAAGTTTAGCTACAAAGGAAGAACCCCCGGCATTCCAACAAATCTCTCAATCTCAGGGAAGACTGCACAGCAGAAGGTGCGCTGATATGGCAAAGACATCTACATTTTTAATGGATWCAGAATTTGTTTATGCATCCATCTGCAGACTGAATCCTCCAATAACCAGCTAGGTTGAAGTGCAAAGGACATTCACTAYTGCCTTAGTGTTGCTGCCAGAGACTGCTATGAGCTGGTGAAGTTCAGATCTGCTGATTCCCTAAAATTGCACAATACGTTTTTAAGCCCAGCAAACCAATGCCCAGCAGTGACACATGCTGATCAGAGAGTGTCCCTGGGCTGTAAGATATTGTTTCACAGATGCACCACGTCTTAYGTCTTGCTGTAACCTTAGAGGGGATACCCACAGACAATATTCCAGCCCAGCTGCCCYGCCTGAAGTTCAGCCTGGTCCCTGGTCCCTCTCTTCAAAATGGCTGTGCCAGTCACTGAACCACACAGCAGCGACTACGGGTTACAGCAGCCCTACGAAGGGCTTTTTGGGGGATGTCAGTCCAACTCCTACTATGAGACTCTTCCAGAGATTACCACTGCACTGTCAGCACTGCCTGGGCAGCATTCGCCAGAGACCAGTCTCAGCTAACTCCATTAAAATTTTAGAACATCACTTCCCTTTCAGATCTTGCTCTCGTTAGCAGGATGGTAGGGCTGCATTACTAGAGACAGAAGAATTACCTTGAGGACATCTCCTGCCTCCAGTTCAAAAGTCCTGGCTTTTAGCTGGATCCCCTTTCCTGGCTGGGTCTGGATGGAGTAGATGCACTCATGGTTGTTGTTATAGTTTATTGGATAGTTGGGGGACAGCAGAACACCTTGAGTTCCAGTTACAGATGAACCACATTCAGCTATATGAAGACACAAAACCACATTTTAATAACCACATGTATATTCTAGCCGTACAACACATGCAGGCGATTCCTCCAAACAGCCACAGATGCTCACACCTTCCTATACCCATCTGCTAACACATCCATTGACTCTATTTCCAAGTGCAGTCAGTAAACAAAACAGTACTTAATAGCACTTCCATCATCATTAAACCTCAGGTGCCTTGCAAGGGAGATTAATACCCTCTCCTTATACGGATAGGGAAACTGAGTCACAGAAAGTTGGCGTGTTCAAACGCTGTCTTGGGACCCAATTCAGAAAAACATTCCAAAATCCCTGGGAAGCCACCACCTGCTCGAAACAGTGCCTGTGTTTATGTTCCTTCCTGATTCAGGAACCAGAAGGAAAATAAAAAAATATTATTAGATTGAAATATTTAATGTCTTTTCCATATTTATACAACGCTCATCCTACACCTATAAATAGTATATAAAAATCATGGTATTCATTCAACAGTCAACACAGCACTCCACTGATTGCTGGTACCAATGTGTTGCAAGTGCCAGAGCTCTCTGTGCAGAAAGATACGCTTAGTGAAACTTCCAAATAATTACGAATGATAAAGCTATATCTGAATTTCAAAATCTTCCCCAAAATAATTTCCTGAAAGCTAAGAGGGCAAAATTTGACCTTATTTGTTGTTAATGCTGCCCTCAGCTCTCCAGTTCACCGTTTGACAGTATTTTAAAGGACCTCTCGTTCCTTGCTCCCTGCATTTTTCTTCCCAGCTTTGCAGCTAACAATCACATCCATTCCCGTTAGAAAAAGACAGAAAACCAGAGATCCTTTTGCCTCTCAGTTTCAGAAACTAGCTCAAATTTACATACCTTTGTTTCCTCCAAAAAAGACACTCAAAGAACCACAGTGGGCTCAGGTTTTTCTGCGTCATAGACAAAATTGACCTTTCTTGTTCAAAAGACAAGGGGCTGGGGACAGAGAAGGAAATGCTGACGTGGGCATCGCTATATACCTCTTGTTCAGGGAACTGGAAGGGCAGGGGTAGTTAAWGCTACTGCAATTGTTTCTCCCTTCCCTGAGATGAGTTTATGTCCTATGACAGGTTATAAACGGCCATGATTTCAGAAGGAAGGAAACAAGGAAGGACTTCCTTCCCTGTTGTTATTCACTACGACCTGCAGTCCATCCCTGTTCCGTTACAGTCTTCTAGTAAGACTTCTCTGCTCCTTCACCATACCTGCTTCCTTTTCTACTCTGCGTAGTGTGAACAGCATTTGATTTTGAGCCAAATTTGAATTTAGATTTGTGTGACTCAAAACTTGGCAGAATGATCCTGTTTAGAGAAGGAAGAGGATGGCGCTTTGGAGGGTCACCCTATCTTGGATGTCAGGAGATCAGTTTAATCCTCCTGGAAAATAGCAACAACCATCCTTCACCTCTGTATTTTATGTATTTTAATTGCAAGCTTTTAAGGACACATCTCTCGCTCATAGAAACATGCCACAGTGAGTATAACAGGACAGCTACGGGCATGTCTTCACTACATGAAGTAGTGAACAGACATTCACGTGCATCTGGGTGCAAGACGCAGTACTACTGAGATAGCCACGAGCTCCCCCAGAGCTCCCGGGACAACGTGAAAATGAGCTCTTACCTGCTGTTATCACAGGGAGGAAGCGAAAGTCCACAACACCCGCATACAGCTTGAGGGCCTACTCGCAAAAATGGCATCCAAAAGACGTCCTCCTTGGAGGACGCCTGCTGCCAGCGGTTGCTGCCTTTGCCTGATTTCAGCGAGGACCACTGCAGCCTGTTTGCTACATGTATATACAATCCCTCAACACATGTAAATCTGCCTCACAACCACCACGTGTTTAGGCTTTTCCGTTACTCCCTGATTAGCTCCCACAAGAGCAAACCATGAGTCATTGTCTTCTCAGCCTATTTACCCTGAAAAATTTTCAGCTGTAAAACACCGGCTCCCCGTTCCTTTGAGTCCTGGTGTTTTGCATGCACGGCTGGGGAGAGTCACTCCAACTCGCCCTGAAAACAGCTTTTCTGATTAGCTAGCTCTGCCTCGTCTCCATGAGTCCTTCACAGCATACAAAAGCTGCTGGAGCTGGGCAAAAGCACCACAGTGCACGTGCAGCTTTCTGCTCTGACCCTGCCACCTCTCCTGGTCCTCCGCTAAAGCACGAGGGTTAAGTAAGCAAATACACAGAGAGGAGGTACTTTGGAGGTGACCTTCTCCTCCCCCTCTTGCCGTGTATGAAAAGCAGGACATTCACTTTAGCACAGATTACCCAGGGATGATGCTGGAGACATCAGCATTTGGAATCTGGTCTGAAGTAGCAGTCGGTGGGGAGCATTCCTACCCTGGGGAGAGGGGTTGGCCAAAGGAACAAACTGCTGTCGCTTCTCTCCAGACCCCTCTCTAGAACAGGAATTGAATACTAAGTGTCTGGGTTGCCTGGCAAAACCAATTAAATCTCCTGAGATCTTAATGGGTAAGTCTCCAATATCCATCTATACCCAGGGCGAGCACACAGATCTGAGTGTGCAGCGGGGACGTTGTGGAAAAAGCTGTCACCCTGCCACCGGAGCTCTGCACAAATCACCCGACAGTGAATTTGACCCATTATTATAAAAGCAACACGCTAAATCAAAGCCAGCTGCAGTAGGGAATTGGCAAGTGGAAGTCAGTGTGTCCACTTAGTGATGACATCTGAGGATCAAGTTTAAAGCTTTGTTATGATTGTTTCTGATTTTCAGTCCCCTGATTAGCTTTCTCTGCAACCTGATCAGTATTCATGCCCTGAAGAGGCTCCTTGTCACAGCAGGATGATGCAGCCCTCTGACCCAGGCATTAAGCAGTGCTGGGAAATGCRTTCAGCATGACACGACTCAGCAGACTGAGAAAGTAGACTGGCTCTTGCTGGGATGCTCTCTTTGCAACGGCCCTCAAAGGTCACTAACACAGATCAGGAAAATTTACCTAGCAGGCTTTGCCGGAGTGAAAACAGGTAAGAGATCTGGTCTGCTTGATTGGAATGAATCCTCCATGGCTCTGGGCGAGCCAGGCAGCAGCAGAGCACTCAATAGATTCCGACTTACTAAATTGCACAACAAAAAAAAGGTCACATCTTTTTACAAAGGCCTGAAGCATCCTTCTTCCTTTCTGTAGCACATTGCTACTTTTGTCCTTTTATGCTGTTATGCTCGGGAGGGTACGTGGGCTGGGCAGGGGGTGCTCTGCAGACCTGGCTAAACGAGACTGACTGTAGCCCATCTGCATCAGGGCCAACAGCCAGAGACCAGCTCAGTGTCGCAGATGGAGTTTTCCTCTCCTCGATCCTTAGATTTATTTATTCGTATAAATAATGGCTGGAGGGGTTGCAAAAAGGACTTGCAATGGTCAGAAGGAGAAGAAGGGAAAGGTACAAGGTGCAAGAAATCTCTGGAGGATAAGGAAAAGGTAAAAGCCAGAGGGGGTTTCCCAGAGACATCCATACTAAAGTGGAACTTGCATTGCTTAAAATCACCCACCCAGAAGCAGCTTGCACGTCTGGATTATTAAGTTTTACAACACTCTGATTCAAAGGGAGGATGGCCTTAAAACCATGCTGTTTTACAGAAACTATCCCAAAAGGGATGATAGGTCTCCCACAGCTCGCGACTCATTCACTCGTACAATCACGGGGCTCGACCGCAGCACTGTGGATGGGCTGCAGAGACACGGGGCTTCTGCTGCTGTGTGAGACCCAATCTGCTGTGCACGTGGTGCGTTCCGAATTGGGAGAGGACTGCAGCCCTTCTGCCTGTCGTAGAATCATAGAATCATTAAGGTTGGAAAAGACCTTTAAGATCATCGAGTCCAACCGTCCCTCCTGTCCCCACTCACAGTTGCAGGGCTGAAAGCTCATTCCAGCTCCCTCTCCCCCATCCCTGCACCAACCACCCTGCGAGCTGAAGGATGCCATCCTGGGGGATGCCGCCCATCCCTGCCCACCTAAACAATCCAGCACAGTGTAACCAACCAAGCAAAATGAAAGCACATGACCACCTACCAACACACCTTGGCAGAGGCGAACTCCACACACGCCGTCTCCCCCCGAGGCAGGTGATGCGGGATGCGCCCTCCAGCCGGTAGCCAGGGAAGCAGGAAAAAGTGAGGACATCCCCCACTCCGAACTGCAGGCCCTTTCTGATGCTGTAGGCTGGGACCTCCGGCTCATCACAGGGCTCCAAATCATATTCTACAGGGGACAAACGGACATTTACAGAACGGCAGGGTGACACCTCATACTCCATTCTCCCCGGTGGGGGTAACCCGGTGCCTGAACACGAGGATGAGGAGGGAGCACTGAGTTTGGATCCAGCTGCAGTGAAGCTCTGCAAAGGAAGCATCCATGCAAGACGCACGTCTTGTTTGAGCCATGAAGACCAACTTGGGTTTCGCTCTCAATATGCAGCCCCCGGGGTGGTGCCAGGATCTTGATTTAAACCAACTTAAAATACAACAGGTCTMATTTTCTGTCACTGTTGTCAGACAAACAAGAAAGTGACATCAGTGGTGACAAAACATGATGGAAATTTGTCATTCTCCCTCTGGTTTAGTCAAATGAAGATGTATCGATCCAGATGGGATTTCTGCTCTACATTACTAATCCTGAAAATGAATGAACACAGCACCCTGCTTGGGGAATGCAAGAGGACATTTAAGCTGCTGCTAAATGAAAGGTCATGTAGCATTCTGGCTAATAGCCAAATGTATGTCTTTGACCACCGAGCATCTTGAAGGAAACCTGTTTTGAGGGTTATTTTTTGAAAAATAACAGACCTGCAAAGTACAAAGTATGTACATATATATCTAAAGGAAGCTAAAAATATAACTGACTCCCATTTTCATTTTCCAAGAAAGGAAAGAAGTCTCCAAACACATTAAAAATAAGTTATAATTAGATAATTTGAGGCAATTTTTTTTAAGGCAAAAAGGCCATTTTTCCCCCTATCAAAATGAAAGGTAATTGGAAACTTTCTGACYAGTTTCCACCGAGTATCATATGCAAATCTCCGACTTCAGAAGCCAGAAAAAAGGTATCGGAAACCAGTTCTCTCAGTGCAGCAGGTTTCATCTGCATCTGTAGCAACAGCTCTGTCCGTCAGAGACAGCGAGCACATCAGCACTGAGCTCCGCAAGAAAATCAGTCATTTCTCTTCCACACCAGCAGGCTGAAGCTGCAGCTGCTGCCCTCAGGACCAAGATGTATGCTGAGACACAGGAAAGAACAGCAGCAATACAATAAGCTTTTGTCCGGTAACTGATTGTTTTACAGAACGGCTTGTCGGGGCACTCAGGCAGTAAAGATTACATTTTCTGAAACGTGTGCACAGGCAAACACTTCAGCAGTCATTTCTAGGACTTTGGGTTAAAAGACACAGTTAAACACTTGCACCCTTCAACCAGAGATTACCCACCCAAAGCGACTGTTTGCAAGTGTGATGATCTGTTCTGCATAGGCAAACGTGCCYTTCTTTGAGTCTCTCTACAAGAGCACCATGCACTCGCCGGTCTTCACTGACAACTTTTGAAAACCTGGAATTTCATTTGAAGAAACCAGCATTTTGTATAATCACAAAGAGTCGAAGCCTGTGGCTTGGTTCAGCAAGCGCAGGACTGGACTGGCTTGCTAGAAATGCTCAGGGCAGAAGCTGTCTCGGCCCAGGCAGACCTTCACCGGCACAGCAGGGGCGAGAAGGGTTGCTGCAGTCAGCCAAATCCTGCACCCCTCGATGCCCTGCTGCGTGCCCCAGGAGGTCTGCTTTCATCTGCTACTATAGCAGGTCAATTAGAGGAAGCCCACAAAGGAAAATACTGTCTCCACTTCCCCAGCAATGCCAGTGGGCTCATGGAAACCTGGCCGAGGCTGCACGTGGCATGTGTTACATCTAGGACAGGCTAAAGTCAGCTGCAGAGGCTGGGTCACTGGATGAGCATCCAAGCGGAGCAATGAACCGACAGAAAAAAAAGAGAGACCAGACGGACAATGGGAGTGACCAGCTCTGCCTTGCTCCTTATCCAAGAAGTCCAGATTGCTCAACRTTGCCTTCCAAAAGATCCCATCTGTCCCAGCTTCCCATGTTGGAAATGGAGATGCTGTAACTACTGCAGTGATTTTCCTCTGATAAACAGAGAAGGAAGGCATCTGGAGGGAAGAGGGATAAGCATACCCCGAGAAAATGCTAGCTGAAACTCCATAAACAGAGCAGAAAAGGTGACTGTGTGAGGAGGGAGAAGGCAACACACACCTTTGTAGTAGGATTTAATTACGGTGGGTTCAATACAGTCATCTACTGGGGCTCAAGGCAGACAAAATTGCTACATCTGGTGATACGGGGACTGCAATGAGAATACTTCTTGGGACATACTGTGGTTTGACACTAGAATAATTCACTGGRTTTACAAGAGGAGTGATCGTCAGTGACCCCAATCACATGCACTACATCAACAAAGATATTCCCAAGATTTGCAGAAAAGCGGGAAGGAAAGGGAAAGAATGAAGTCTTTGTCCACCCCTGTCCTTACCTGAGAAGGTGATGTTGAAACCCTCATAGGACATGGAGAAGTCTGAGATGAAGCGAATTTGAGCAGAGAAGTTTCCGAAGAGCCCTGCACTAAGCGGGGCAGGGAGCCGAGAGCCCGTCAGTTGCTTCAGTGGCTGAGCAAAGCTGGTATTTTCGGTGATGAGGAGGTAGTCGTGGCCATTCTCCAAGTGAAAGGTATGAAAGGTGAAGAACACACCTGCAGGGGAGGAAAAAGAGAGAGGGCTTCAGCCGGCAGCGTTCGCATGGCACACCTTCGTCCCAGAGCCAAAGCCCCTCTCCTCTGCCTGAGACGACACCAGTATCGATTCCGTTTCCCAGTAAATAGCAGCCCAACTGAGAAGAAAAAGCACACTGAAAAGACATGAAATAGATGAAAAAAGTAAAACAAGGGTACGGCAGAAGGCCCAGAACAGAGAAAGGCGGTTAAGATCTCCGATCCCTGTGCCTTTGTAACGCAGGAACAGAGACGACACAGGCTCGCTCGAGGGACAGATCAGCAGCAGAAAGCACCGAGCCTGGCAGCTTAGAGGAGTATTTYATTTTAAAAGTGTTGACCTTTATATGGGTAGCAAGAACAGCAAAAGCTGTAGTTGTGAGGACTTGAAAACAACAAAAGCAAGTTATGTTCTGGAAGGAATTCATACCTAGAAAAATAGGACTTAAGCCAAGTATCAAGGTCAGGGAGGCTTTTCCAGAAGATTAAGTACGCCAGCAGTGCGACTGCAGGGACTTCGTATACTCTCCTTTGACGGGACTGAACGTTGGTCCCCAGAGGTTGAGGACAGCAGGAGTGATCACACATGGACAACGCGGTTTCCTCAGCCGTACACGGCTCGCAAGCCGTTCCCGCGCACCCCCCAAGCGCTGCCAGGCAGCCACGCTCCCCCCCCGCAGCACAGCCCCGTGCCCCGCTCCGGGGCCCGGCCCAGCCCTGTCCTCTCCTGCTGGGGGGGGCTGCTGCTGCCCCCTCCCCGCTTGTGACCCCCTCCCAGGGCCTGCCCTCCCCTCCAAGGCACGTGGGGGGAAGCGCGCGTCCAGCCGTTGCAGATTTTGGCAGGGCACGGGGAGCCAGGGTGGTTAGCCCRGGTCTTGCCAGCCGTAGCAGATCTTAGAAGCGAAGAGAATCCGACACTTTTATCCACGTTATACTGACAAAAATAAAAACCGTAACAGATCCAGCTACAGAAAGAACAGACAAACACAGGAAAACTATTTTGTCTCTTCTTCCAAATTMAATTTCAACAATTTGAAACATTTCAGAGAGAAGGCTGTGACCTTGCTGCATTTGTAAATGAACAAGAAAGGAGTAATGAATTACTTAGAGTAYCCTTCACACCTACAGACACAAAATAGCAAGTACTTCAGGCTTTTGCAAAAGCCTCCAGCTAGGTGATTTTTCATGCTGGAATTCAAATGCAACTAGAAACACTTATTCTCTGGAAAATAATTCCATCTGTGAAAAACAAAAAATGGCAGCGACAGCTTTCAGAGAGCAAAGCAAGGCAGGGTCTTGTATCAGAAGCCCTGCCACGTTACCGTCACACGAAGTTAGCAAGCTAAAGCGATGCCTCGCCATAAAAAAGCCTCTTTGCATTTACATGGCTTCTTTCTTCCAAAGATCTTTGCACACTTTCTGAGCACCAAGGGGCAGGCCCCTGAGCCCCCACTCACGCTGAATTGGGCTTTACGCCCCTCAAAAGCCCACTGAACTCGACAGGGCTATTTGCAGAGAAACAGACTCCTCCACGCAAGCACAAGTGCTGTAATTTGGTCTTCATTAGTCACAGTTAGATCCCGACCTCCKCGCACGCATCAGGACTGCCCAGTGGCATGACCAAGTTATTTCRTTTAAGCCAATGATTAACAACAGAGAGATTGCCAACCCGGTGAGACCCAAGGGCTGTCTTGCTCTGCAACCCATCTCTGCCAAAGTACAGCAYCAGCTGATTCAAAAGCAAGCACGGGAAATCTGTAAATAAGGATCAGAGGAATAATCTCCCTTGTTCCCCATTCCCCATTAATTTCTGGAGATCAGGATGAGACCAACCTAGAGATTGATTAAAGCTCTGGAGCATGAGATTTAATATCCATCTCAACAGTTTTTTGTCAGCATCAAATTGTAAGTCTGAATATTCCATTTATCCCTATGTCTATCCAATTTCTTTTTGAAGGTTTACTGGTCACATGCGAGCAGTTTGCTTCCAAGAAATGGAGGACCGAGAGATGGTAACCAGTGCAAAGCCCTTCCCATGGAAATCACTGGTTTGGGAAGAAGCAGAGCTCACAGGGTCATCTCAACTGCCCTGTTCTCTCCCCATCTCTATCCCTGCCACGCAGCTCCTTGCACCTTGCTAACCTTCAGTGTCCCAGCCAGAAGTATTTGTGCGACTCACTGCCTAGTGATGACCCAAAGGGGTCTCAACTTTGACAAGTCTTTCCTCATATCCAGGTAAATATTATATGGAGCCTGGCAGAAAATTTTTAGTTCCACTGTTGCCCCCAACAGAACTCCACAAAGGTAGGAAACGTCTAACAGTTTCCAAATGTTTATTATTCTTACCAGGAGTATAGTCAAGTGAAAATAGATATGACCTGTTTTGGCCTGAAAACTTGGTGAGATGCAGTGAATACAGAATGTCTTAAGTTTTCCCTGTTTRTCAACTGACAGCAAATTTATATCCTTGCCTTTACAAAACCCAATCTAAGGAACAGAAATAATATCTCTCCATCAAAATCAACACACCACCAGAGAAACACAAGCATAATTCAGTCCCCAGAACTGGGAGGACAGCCCCTGACGCCAGGTCTTTTAAGATAACAAGTCCAATCACAGGGCACAAGCCTCTCCAGCAGCAGAGCCAGTTAAGGGCTGCGTAACTGTAGCCATAAGGGCTAATTACAAACTCATTTTAAAAGATTTGTGACTCTGATTAAACCTTTGSTCTGGTCTGAAATTTACTGTGGCACAAAATGTCTCTGCAAGTGCAGGGGTGGTTTTTTTTCCCATTCTCTGTAAAAGAAACAACAAAACAAATGATAGGGAAAAGAAATCACTTTGAAGTTCTCAGATTAAAAATAATAGTCTCTCTTTAAGCATTTAAATACCTTTAAACTTAAGCTGCTTTTAAACTCAAAYTGTACAGCTTGTGAGTCCATAAAGTAAATCGGTGTCTGCAGTCACATAAAAATAACTATTATAACAACCAACTTGTTTCAATTAGGGGACTCGTGTGCTGGCCACACGTGAGATGTTCATAAAGATCTGGGAGCGAATAACTTGAGACCGGCTTTTAGGATGCAGATCACCCCTGCTCGGTCACTGGCTTGGCAGGGAATAGTCCGGTGGACTGGAAGGCACAAGCCCTGAACTCTGTTCTGTTTCATGGGAACTGAAAACCTCCCAGGCCTGGGACAGCAGCAGTGCTGCAAGSCCAAGCAGTAAGACATTAGTGGAAGTGGGTGTGGGAAACTTAAAAGTAGGACAAGAAAAATCAGGTACAACAGCAAACACTTAAGTCAYGTAAATATATTCCCTGCTCGCAGCAGAACTGTGAAAGCTTCTGGGTTTAGCAAGCACCAAATGTACCCAGCGACCACCGATGCGCCCATCGGTCTCCAAGAACAGGGAACCGAAAGGCAAGGACAGAGCACAGAGRGAAGACTCCGCACTGCCAGCGAAGTTAGCCGAGAATGGGGTTCGGCTACGCCTGTTTTTAAAGCCTGTTCTGCTCTCTAAGGACTAAATTCATTCCATTTCAGCGGCTACTGCTCTGACTCAGGATCACACCGTTCCACTGCTCTTTACTGAAGAATGAGAAGAAACGTTGCAGGAATGCTGAAAAGAGCTGGGAGAAGCCTGTTGCAATGCATTACACAGCACTTTAACACAGCGACAGCTGGGAAAGTCGATCACCAAGAAAGATAGAATATTGTTGCAAGAGAAAGGACACGGACGTACACGTATGTACGTGTACGCACGCTCCCACCAACACAGCCCGGCATCTAAATACATTTCAACAGCTCACAAAAACAGAGGAAAGGACATMTTTCTTTCTTTCTTTGTCTCCTCCTTCCATTGCACTGGTAAATAAACAACTCGCCTGAACTAGAGGGACGAGGAAGGAGAGGTTTTCATGACACGTTACTTGGTTATATGCCAGCTTATTATAACTGTACAACACCCTCYGTCTATCCTCTCCTCTCGCCCTAACCTCTGACTGGATTTGGAGATTTCCTCCATCCAAGCAGCTGCCTGGGTGAAGCTTTCCCAGCCCAGAAAGCTCCGCAAACGTCAGAAGGGCGATTCTGCCTGGGGGCAAAGCCCTGCCCCCGGCAGCCGCAGCCCACCGCCCCGCAGAAGGGCACCCGCACCAAGAGGGGATCCCACCACGTGCCGCAGTTTAGTTCTAACAAGCTCCTGGAGAACAAGCCTGAAGGAAGGATAACAGCAGTGGGTAAGGAAAGGGATGAAAATACCAAACAAAACACAGTATGAACACGCTCCTTTCAYTGGCATAGAGGAGTCTCTTACTTTATAAACACTCAACTTCTTTTCTCAGAATCTTATCCTCACCTTTCCAGCACAACCYGACAGGTAAGAAGAGCTGAAACTCTTGTCAAAGGCCTGGAGACCTACAAATTCTCACTAGAACTAGCTGGATTTACAGAGCAGCTCACAGTTTGATTTTCTAATATTCATTACCTGCAGCTAAGGCTAGAATTTCTGAATAAGCTCATATGTTTCAGACCACTAAAGCTAGGACCAGCTTTCCAGAGGGCTCAATATCCAGCTTCTCCTAGTGTGACAAACATGGTCTGCTTCAAGATGGTCAGATCCAGGGCTGAATTCTTTGGATGATCCAGAACTGCATCACACTGAACTGCTGCAAGTGATGTGCTGTTTCCTGAACTACTGAATTGGCCACAGCAGGATCTTTTACAGGACAGAGGACAAAAAGGCCCTAGACTTGTGTAGGCATAGCTCCACTATTTGAAAATGCAYCGTGTTTTTTCGAGCCTTGCTTTGCTTGGTCAGAAGACTTTCTTCTGATGTTGGCATAAAAGCACACAGGCCATTAGAGYTGCACTTTCTCATATAAAAGAGTGTCAGTTTGCTGTGTTGTGCTTAGCTTAGCTACAGGATAATGCAGTGTCTCGTTGGAGAGCTGAATCCAAGGCAGAGTGGATTAATGAAGAGTGGATTGCTGCTACCCAACAGAATACTTTTCACAGCATGTGATRGTTCCCTTAATGCACTGTGCTGTTCATTGACAAGTTTATTTGCTACAATAATGGTATTTGCAAAATTGGCTCACGATAGCTCCCCATCATGCTGATATCCGGTGCGATGAGACAGTTATATAAAAGTGCATAAAGTTACATAAAGGGTTTATAGCCTTCGTGCTTACCCCAGGCAGGTACTGACTAGATCAGGAGAAATTACCTCCTGCCCTTGTACATAAAACTTGCTCTCTAATCGTCARTGATACATTTTCTCGAAATTTTCCTCCAAGACAAAAGACTGGCCTGTGCTGCACAGGAGATTGGACTAAATAGATCTGCACTTTGCCTCTGTGCTGGCAACACTCCCAGCTAGTGGGGAAATGAGAGCTGCAGAACTAGGACAGAGCTGGGAACCGAGAGCCTGAGTTCTGTCCCATGTCTGGAAATGATTTACTACAAGCTTCCACTTCTCCATCTGTAAAACRTTATATAGATAGCGATCCAGCACTGCAAAGAAAAACAAGGCTGAAAGTACTAYCGAGTACCAAATGTTACTGCAGTGGTGTCAGTGGCAGCTCGCCCTTCCTCCATGTGGCATTACTAGCAATGCCAGGTACCCAGAYACCAGCTAACTTTCCAGAGGATACTGCCACATAGGTCTGAAACCGAAGATAACGCCTGGCRCAGGCTCTCACATCTGGGGGCTTGATACGGGACCATCTTTCCCTCTTAATCCTCTCCACATTAAAGGGGTTAAGAGATGTGACACCAAAAACCTCTGCATCTTGTCCAGAGACAATGTTTGAGYGGTGGCAAGAATGGCAACTGGCCAAGCACGTGCGTACCCACCATCACCGCCTTGGAGACAAACTCTTGGTTTACAGAGGGAACACGTGCCTCCCCCACTGACCACCATCCTCCAGTCCATCTCTAACACCACTCTAASCTAAAGGTTTCTCACCTTTTCCATGTGATGTTTCTATTGTCCACGTGCAGTTCAAGTTATTGGGATAAAAATCAGGGAAGCCTGGGGATAAGATGGTACCACTGGAACCACGAATGTAACCTCCACATAGAGCTGCAAAAAAAAAAAAAAGGAGAAAGAATTAAAGAATTCAAAACCCATCATCATCTGGAAGAAWATCAGTTCTTCTGAATGCTAAAACAAAGCCCAACCCATCAAAATCAAACAAAATACACATATCAAATGTCAGCGTGAACTTCACAATTGCCGCTTTGCTTTTGCAGTAGATCTGCAATGAAGCGTTTGCCATCTCCCGCAGGTGTCATCTTCTGCCCTCCTTACCCTCACAGCTGGGCAGCGGCCGGCTCCACTGGAAGTTGGGCTCACACTCCAGGGCTTCGCTGTCACTCAGGGTGTAGCCTGAATCGCAGCTGAACGTCACCAGTGCTCCCACGTAGAAATCATTCCCRTGGCGCTGGCCATTTACCGGGATCCCCGGATCCAAGCAGTGGTCTGACTGGAGTTTCACAGCTGTGGCAAACAAACCCACTCGTGTCAGASCACTCAGTGGCTGCAGAGCCTGCTGCAAGGGGCAGTGATTAGCCTGGGAGAAAGTTCAACTCATCCTATGAGCTCAAAGTCCTACTGATTATCCCCAAAGCAAGAGGATGAAACGGACAGAGGAACTCAGCTCTGCCTCCTAAAATCAATAATATTCTGTAGATGCTAAAATAAAAAAACCTCTAAACAACCAAGATGTCAAAAAGCAGAAACTGCTACTTCACTTGCAGTAGCTTCACATTCTCCAATCACTGTAATAGTGCTAACTGCCTGGCACAGGGGAGAAGCGAGTCCAAGGGGCCTCTGATTGAGTCCATTGTGCTGCTGGAGAGCGCGTAATTACGTGAATAACTTGCACTTACTTTCATATCGGATCTGAAAGCCTATATCAGAGTGGCTTTTGTCAGTGGTGAAGAGGAGATAGAGGTAGTTGCTGGTGCTGATGAGGAACTGGGGCACCTGAGTCCCATCATAGACACCTATCAACGGGGAAGAATAGGACCGGCCATCTCGCACTTCCAGGGTGTCATAATTCACCTCTGTCTTAAATCTGAAAGGGACACAAGAATACGCCTGTGAAAAACCAGCATGGCTAATTTTTCTTCATTGCAGTCCTGAATGTGCTCTAATGACTAGAMGGCAGCACAGGCCATGGGACAATTYGTGAGTCCGTTTCTACTGCCTGACCTTCAGCTGGCTGACCGTCTTACTGAGAGCACGTCATTCCCCTCCTACGCATTTTGGTTTCTTTCTGATCCTTCACCTGCTTTGTCTGCTGCCACCGAACAGCCTTTGCAGCAACAAGCATCTTACGCTACATGAACAATCACTTCTCAGACACACAGACCCAGGTCCAAGAAAGCGTAGCCCTCCTCAAACAGCGAAATCCAGGGCAAGTCAAGGGACTCGGCATGTCTGAGTCAGGGCAAGATCCTCACTGCTGCTTCTCCCCGGCAGGCTGAGCACGTGGGAGCTCAGCCTCTGAAAACGTGTCCTACGCCTGTCTAAAACAGCACTGCAAATTAGCCGGAGTTAGTCAAAACAAGAAGGGAAAAAAAAAAAAACACCCCACCATTTTCCACCTTTTCTTCTTGAATGTTAGGTGAATGTTAATGTCTTATCAGGAGTTAATAAAAAAAAAAAAAAAATGAGAGAGAGAAGAACCTCACTGCCAAACACAGCAGTGAGCAGTTCGTTCCCTTTCCCTCCGGGGGCGGCTACAACTCAACACTGCTGGAACCACCRAAAACCACCACGAAAAGGAAACTTGAGAAGTCCAGGGTGAGCACCTGTCAAACGTGATCTTGATGGGGTAGCCCGGCTGGGCCTCTATGACCCACGCGCAGCTCAGGGAGTCCTTGTAGAAGCCAGGCCAGCCGGGGGACAGGATGGTTCCGCTGGGCAACGTCAAGTGGCCCCCGCACGGCGCTGGGGACAAGGAAGACGACACAATTCAGGTGAAGAGCATCACGGAAGCTGTGGCATGATGGGACGTACCCCTGCCCGCCAGGCAGCATTGTCCTGCCATGCAATAGCTTTCATGCGTTATTGTTTCTCACGTGTTAAAAAAGAATCAGAACYGGATGAAATAACAACACTAGTTGGTAAGAAATTGCATTTTCAGCTTAAACTGAAGATGTAGCAGCCTGCAACTGTATCTGTGGGAGTCAGTAGCCTGACCRTGTGAAGCGCCTCTAAGGGGACAGGGTATAATAATAATTATTAGATACAAACCCAGAGAAAACTGCAAGGTCAGTTTGCATTTCAGTAGCTGCAGGTGCCATAAAATCTTTCATATCTGCRGTAATTGAGTCATGGCTTTTCTACCACAAGGGACATCACAAGACTATGGCATTTATTCCACATTGCGGTCCCTTGTGCCATCAGCAGAAGCTGAAAGCATATTATTATCTTTTCTGGAAAAAGGACACTGGATCCGACGGACCAGAGGTACAAAATCCTATAAGCCCTAAATAACTGCAATGTATTGTGAAATAAAAAAAAAAAAAAAAAAAAAAAATCAAATGGGACAGAACAGCGTGTCTGTTCGTGTGAGTTTGTGTTTCCCCTGCCCAACACTCTGCAGGATTCGTCACCAGGTGCTTCTCCATGTCCTGCTGAGTTGACTCACTGCTGCTGGTCACGCACATCTCGCGCGGCAGCGTGACCACGTTACTGTCACAGCCTCCGGGAGCTCCCCGGGGCAGACCAACCCCGTCACCCCACGGCACTCGCTGCCAGCTGAGTCCTCGTGGRCCAAGGGGACAGACCCTGCTCCTCCAGAGCAGCTGCACCAGCCCAGGGCCACCCGTGGCACGAGGGCTCCAAAATGTCACGCTTGATATGACCTTAAATACCTACGTAAGGCTGGGCCTAAAACCTTCGCTGCTGATCTGAAGGATGCCAGATGAAAGTCCATTGATCTCAACTGGATCTTGACTAATTATTTTTGAACAAGAGGCTCCTTTCTGCCCCAAAGCTATATAATTTCCTGTCAGGACTTGTATCCATCTTTCAACTCTTTTTTTAGGTCTCTTTCTTTCCCATTAATTTTTTACTTTTAGTCATCAGTAAATCAAAGCCTTTTATTATTTTTATTAGAAAAACACCTGTTGTAACAAGAACTGAGCTAATAAAAGTAATCCCCATCATTCATCTCACAAAAAATTAGAAAACAAACTGAGTTCAGTGCTTGGTGATTACTGGACTGGCACTTCCTCCCAGGCAAACTCTTCCGTGCAGACAACACCTTCCAGAGCTATATAAAATCACGGCCATAACTGAGAAGCCAYGGGTTAGAACTGAAGTCCAATAGTCCTTCAGCTCTCAACAACAAATGCCTCTGCCTGCRTGACGGCAAAAGGCCCCCCACAAGGCCAGCACCGTACCCCTTCGCTGTGGGATGCCTGGCTGGGACCTTGACAGACAGAGCTACTATCCTTTTTCCTGAAACACCCRGGGATCGTTCTCCCTCCAGCGTGCACGTACAGACTAGTAGGAAAGATGATAAAATTTACCTTCGCATCTGAGCACCGCATTGTTCCAGACCACATTTCCTTCCTTCAAGATGCAGGTGATGGTTTCTGAGCCATGGGTCCTAATGAAGCCCTCATCGCAAAGGAAGGACACGGAGCTGCCAAGCTGGAGGCTGTCACCAAACCGCTTTCCGTTCACAGGCACGCCAGGGTCAGGGCATTCGTTATGCCTAAATGCTAAGAGGGAAAGRTAAGAGAATAGCGAGTAACTTATTTTTGAATTGGACAGAGGTAGGGGAAACAAGTACGTTGGACCACAAACTTCAGAATTAAAAAACAGTTTCATGTCTTTCCTATGGAGACAATAGCACTTCATCTTGTCCCTGGACAGCGGACCTTCCTCACCGGGAAGACCAAACAGCACGGACTTGAAATTTGGCCCACTATCATCCCAGCAGAACTCCTGTGTTCTGCACAGACRAGTCAGCCCGTGGCAGAAATCATGTCACCACCTCTTCCCTACACTGCCAAGACACCCAAGTGYGTGTTCCCACAGTTCCACTTCTCATCTAGTTGAAGTAGCTTAAATTTTTCCGTTCCCTGTCTCTGCTGCAAGCGTTCATTTGCAACCTGAGAGAGGAAGGATGAGATAAAACCATCTGCATCCAAGAGGTGCTGAGATACAGGGGCCAAGAAAGAGCCTGCAGAACCGAATTATCTTGTCAGCAATCTTTCAGATATTAAAATGCACAAATACTCAAAATAGAGGAAGATTTTAAAAAAATCTAAAAATACCGCAGTGCACACGTCTGCATAGAGGGGACATGTTAACCGTTAATGAGAAAAAATGAAAGCTTTAAGGCCCTGTGGTTAAAAGTAAAGGTCCTCTCAGCACGTTCCGTGATTGACTGCCGTACAGTCCCTGACCTTGCTTGTCATCATTACTAGGATAAAATGAAGGACACACAGCAATTACCTTCCTAGGTGTTGCAAAGTTGCACGTGGAATTGCACAGACACACAGCTCTGTTTAAAGGCCTGCCCTTTTCCAGCAGTTAAAAACTAGGCCAGCCAACCAATCAGAAAGTAAGTCTATATCCTTAATTCCCCATCAAGTGCATAATTATGCACTATATCTTCATATGCTGGGAGGCGGTCTTCAGAGATGAGCAGCATATGAAAGATTAAAGCCTYCAGTTAATTACACACACATGCTTTTAGTATCTTTAATGCACTTGACCAAATTTAGATGAGTTCTGGATTTCCTACAGAGCATCGTTACTCTTATAATACCTTGTTATATACACTGCTAGAGGGGAAAACACAGGCTGAATCTGTTCCTTGTGCTCTTGTATCTGTCCCTTGTAGCAATGTTGTCTCCTCGCTCATATCTAAACTGAAGGAAAGGGTGGTAAGGTGTCTGAGAAAGACTCAGGAGCTCCCTTTCGGTAGTTCAAGCAGTCAGAACAGATTAACTCATGCGTACTTAGGAGTCATTTACAACAAYAAAAAATTTGGCTTAAAAATGTCTTCATACAGGGGACAGCCACAACTCCCAACACGCTATGTGATGTATCGGAGATGCATACTGGAGGGCACCACGAGCCTTTCTGGATGAGGTGTCTCCCTGCTTGCAGGATCTAGGACTCATTCCTGGCTATGTGATACCACCATCCACAAGCTACTGCATCTGATGAGCCTTCGGCCTGCTGTAGTGTGGCAAATGATTTCTTAAGACCCCCGTGGGTTGTTTTTTTTTGGTATTTTTGTTTGTTTCTTTGTTTTTTAAATAGAGGATTTGCAATCATAACTAGAAAGGCTATTAATTTAGCTGTGCCACTAAAGGCTACTATAGCAAAGTCATTTATCAGTTCTGCTGAATAGGTTTAATAACGCTCTTTAGAAAATCGCAGGACAATACGAGGATAAGATTRCCATAGTGTTCATTGAAGACCAGACTTACATGAAGCCAAATATATTTGTGGAATTTTCAAGGCTTTGTATTATAAGACATTGCTACATGTTTTCCTTTATCTTCAAAGTCTTGGATGCTTTTAGATGTCAGCAAACAATGATAGTATTGACTGATGAACACAACCATCCGAGATCTGGTAAGTCCTCCTGACCCGCATCAAGTTGCCCACAAAGCCTTGTCTCACCTCAGCGAGCAGAATGGAGGCAGAGAGAGGAAGAGCAGAAAGCCCACCTCACACAGCTAGCCGTGGGCTGAGGGGAGAGCAGAAACCCTGGCTGCTCCACAGAGAGATAATCCAGGGCCAAACTGTTTCTTTCAGCACTGGACAACACTTAAACTTCACAGCCAGAAAGAACTTGTGCAATCAGCTCTAAGACTGAAACCAATCCTCCATTACCCAACTGCAAATCTGAAGTAATCCCCAAYTTTCATACTTACTCTGGATTTGCAATGGTTTTGGTGAGATCAAACTCTTGCCCCTTAGTTCCCAACAAGAATTTAGAGCCTGAAACGAAAACCAGAAGGAAGGACCRGGCACTTACTGGTGAAGGTTATGTTGAAGCCTCTCTTCTCCATGGAGTGATCAGTCTGGAACTCCAGCCTGGCTACGTGACCGCTGCTGGTCAGAGAGGAGGGGATCTGGTTTCCTGAGAAGGTCCCCAGCACCGGAGATTCAGCCGTCCCACCATCCTTCACGGCTAGGAAATCAAACTGAGGCTCCACATCAAAATCATTGAAAGCCAAGTGAATTCGGCTCTCAGGTTTAGCTATAATTAACCAAACACAGTGCAAGCTGCTTCCGTATTCTTCAGGGTAATTTGGTGACAGCACAATCCCAGATGGGGTGGTGAAGTTGAAAAAGCAGGAAACTGCAATAAGAAATCACCATCAATCACGCAGCACTGCGCTCCCTCAAGCTGCTCTGTCAAATTTCCCCCTCCCCCTTATCCCCTGAGCTGGGCGATTCCTACAAATTCCCAATTGCTTTGCTTCTCAGAGACGATGAAAGAAAGGAAGGGCTCAGTGCTCCATTCACTGCTAGACGTCAGCGATTTATTTGCCTGGGGAAGAAGTGACTTCAAAGTAGTCTCCAAGTCCTGGTTTTGGTTGACTTTCAGTTTTCCAGCCTAGCACAGTACTGCCCCTTTTTTYAGTCCTGCTCTTCCTTACATTCACGTAGGCTTTGTGCCATGCACAGCGGAGCACGGGCTTCTTTTACTGCAGGAAGAAAATGTCACTCAGCCAGGTGGGGATTTGGTATTTTGCAGGTGAATTCTCCTGCATATCCCCGAGAGGAAGCGTACATAAAAATCAAATGCGATGCTACAGCTAGTGCAAAATAAAGTTAGCGTTAAAYGAGTTCGACTTTGTGGCAACGTCTTCTGTTGTGGCCACAGCTCAGCACAACCGACTAAACCTGAGGTAAGGAATCAACTCAGCTGTCACCCCATGCGGACCCCTGGGCTCCTCTGCTGCTACCCCCACCCAAGCTTTTAGTCTGAAGTGCGGGGTGAACTGCAGATGCACTTCTGAGTGCAGTGCAGACTTTTCAGGATTTGCTTAAAAAATCTGCTCTTTTAGTTTACGTTTCTGTTTGCTAAAGGCAATTTTCACCCACGCTCCTCAACAGATGTAACTGCGCCCGGGCAGTCCCACTGCAATTAGAGAAACTGCTCACGGAGAGGCCATCCCCGTCCCGTATTAAATATTTGTACAATACAGCAACAAATTGTCAACAACTTTGAGAAGGAGCTGAGAGTCAATTTGCCTTCGTCTATCTCCTCAGGCAGCTGTTTATACCTGTGCCAAATGAGCACCGAAAAACAGAGGCTGCTCTTTGGTTTTGGTAGTGACTTTGTTTCCCCCAAGTGCCAGGGGCTTGGGACAACTCAAAGCAAGCACCGACAAGCTCCCCTTCCCATTACAAATAAATCACTGACTTCTGCTGGGCTACCGTGTCACCAAAAAGAGGCATCAAACTAGACTGCCATTCCCAGGAACATAATTAAAACCAGTCTTAAAATGAAGTCGAGGGGAAGAGTGCATATGAAAAAAATCTTTAGCTCTCAAGGGTTTTCAATATATACTGTATTTCAGCCGACGAGGTCCATTAATTTGAAAAAGCAAGGCTACCTTTTAAGTGGTACCTACCCAATGTTTTTGATATTTTATGTATGTATGCTTTACTCAGCTTTTTCCCCACCATCGCCCTTGGTAAAATCCATTACTTGGAACATACATCTCACTCATTCCTGGCAAAAGGACATCGCACAGAGGATGAGACTGGTTTTAGTTTGGCATTTATACAATTATTTGGTTCAATGCTCACCCTCCCTCTGTTATTTTCCCCTCTGTCTTCCTTCAACACTTAATGGTTTCAGATCAAATAAGATGGACGTTACCATGACATTATCAAGGCTAAGAGCTACACAATCTATTTCCTGCTCTCAGAAACAAAGAGAACAGATTAAAGAGAAAACAAACTGCAAAATATCCTCAGGGTTTTGGCTCTTTGCTACATGCTGAGATATCAAGGGATGCTGTCAAATAATTCTGTCGGCATAATCTTGGTATAATCTGCCTAGGAATAGTTATTGAAAATAAATGCATTCACACACAGAGAAACATCTTAGCAGTAGGAACCCCTCATAGGAGCTAGGTATCCCCTATAAATTTTTAAATCCAAAGCGGTAAATTAGCATTCATAGAGGACCTACAGCATCACACAGCCAGCAACAGAGAGGTACAGTTGCTAGCGCAGCTATTATGGCACAGCGCTGGTGGCTCATTTCAGGAAACAACAACAACAACAACAACAATGAACTTGCTGACAAAAGAAAGAAAAGCAGAGTGAGGGAAGAATATTTTTTGCTAGATAATATATTTGCTAGATAAAACAAAATGACAGATTAAAAAGTAACAGATAAAAACCCCCAAAAGTCCCTACTGCAGGTAAAGTAAATGACAATTTGTAGGACAAAGGGCACTGTCCCAGGCATCCACGCCCCGAGCCCATGGCAGGGCACCCACGTACGAGCTCTCCTCGGTGCAGCGGGGAGCTGCAGGTGACCCCAGAGGGTCACYAACCCCGCCGGCAGGTCAGGGCACATCCAGCCCAGGAAGCAACAACTGATCCAGGAGGTTCATTAACAAGATCATGGTGTCTGCGATATGATTTTCTTTATCCTTCTAAGCAGGAGAGGTTTTCTTCAGCGTGACAGGGGGTTTTTGGTCTGGGGCAGCACTGGAGAGAGCTGGCACTGGGATCCCCGTCAGCCTCCCTGCTTTCTCAGAAGTGCRTTGCTGGGCACTTGGATAAAAGCAGAAGCTGTTTTAACAATRTGTCACAAAGTGAAATGCGCTATCAGAATGAAGATAATAGTACCCAAGGAAGGTGGAAGACAACTGAGCGCTACCTGTCTCATGCATCCAAGACAGTCAGGAACAAAGTGCCCCCAAGGAGCGAGCAGCCATTCGAAACATGACAGACAGATCCCGTCCKGCAGGATCACTGAGTTAGGAATATCCATGACTYGGAGGCCTTGAGCTAAGAGATTGAAATTACTATTTATTATGGTTCTTAAATGTTATGAGAGGACATTTTATGTGCATAGCATAGGTTCAGATTTATAAGCCTATGCTGATCTTTGTCAATTATTATTATTACTGATCAAGTGCTGCAAAAGCAATAAGAAAAATCCCTTTATTAAATACAGCAGAATAAATCACAGCAAAACTCAGTAGAAACAGAGTACCTAACAAAGCCAGTGAGACCCATATCATTAACGAACGAGTACAAGATAATTATTCAAGTCATCACAAACGTTATCAAGATTCTGCGTTCATTTAGAGCAGTAAAATGGTGAAGAAACAGCTCATTGYTTCTAGYCTTAGGAAGTCGAGCGGGACACAYGGCTGCGGCATGAGGGCACTGGGCCACGGTCGCAGTGCGGGATGCTCACGGCTGCGCCGCACACGGAGGTGTCTGAGGGTTATTCACCAGCGCAGCTGCTTGTTTCCGCACTTTCAGCCAGGAGCAATTTCTGCATTTGTCTGGTCGGTCTAAGCACAACTTGCTTCTCTTTTCTTCTTCCTCCWCACAGACCGTCTCGCTTCTCCTGCGAGGCATGCCTGGTGGCCCCAGACACTCCATCTCCGCTCATCCTGCATGAGAATCCAGGGCTGATCCCRGGGAGAGGGCACACCTGCAATGCATAGGAATGGGAAAGGCACCAGGTTCAGGGGCTGAAAACCAAGCAGGGAATCACTGTAATAATTTCAGTCTCCATGGAAACAAACAAAAAAAAAAATCCTGACTTCTCTCTCAGCTTTTAGATATCGTTCCCACACACTCTGACCACTTGGGAGAGAGCTTGAAGACAGTAATGGGTTTTCTGCCTTACCATTCCTTTTTAAGAAGATCCCTCCTCCAGGCATAGCTTGCTGATGGACTGGAAAAACAGGACCTCAGCAGGAGCCTGGCTAATAACCGGCATGCCTCACTCGGGGAAGCATGCCTCCCGAATAGCTAACAGTGCTGGAAGCTCAGGGCACTGTTCAAACTGCGAGGCAAAGTGCTTTACATTTTGTATTCTCCTCTTTCTGTATCTGCCGTTTCAATAAACACATCTGCATCACAATGCGTTTTCCTTCTTAAAACCCTGAGGCACCAACAGGGCAAGTGGGAGGTGAGGGAAAGGAGTCTAGCGCAAATATTAACTGGGAGAACTTTTTTGTATTTCAGAGCAACAAACTCTTCAGCTTACTCTGATGGAGTAGCTGTCACTGCCAGCACGCAGCTAACCAGGGACRAGAGAGCAGGTATGTTAAGAATAATGAAAAAAAGGCAGGGTTTGGGTACCAGATCTTGAGGAAAATATGATCAGTGAACTTAAAACAGACTGTATAGGAGCCGCTGTGCGCACAGGAGAGAGCTACAATACCAAAGCGGGTTTCATTTCTACCCACTCAAAACAGGAACAGCGACTGGGTTACCGGGAATAAGATAAGTTTCTTAAACTTACTAGAAGACGTCGATCCCCACTCGGGCAGCGTTGAGCTGCTGGTCTGCCARGTCTTCTGCAGCCATCTGTTATTCAGGAGGTGCTCCAAGGCTTCTGCACAAAGACAAGATCCTTTCCTGYGTGTCTCTGTTTACTTTAAGGGAACTCTCCCCCTCCCTGCAGTCTCTCTTGGGAATTGGTGGCGRTGTCCAGATGAAGACGGAAGTTTAAATATCATTTTTTGGCAAAAGCTCCCAAGCAGTTTAGTGGTCTTGTTATGCACCTTTMCCGTTTTGCTCCTTCGTGGTTTAGCAGCGCATCCTTCCTCTGCTGCAGCGCTCGGAGCCGTCTGCCAACTGCTGCAACACATTTGTCTCCCGCAGGCTGGAAGCAGCAACAGGCTGGGACTTGGCTTCACTCTCACGCAGTCCCACGGTCTCGGCACACTGGGTGCACGAGGGATGACTGCTGTAACACCAGAAAGGGCGAGGCACCCCCGAAGCATGCCACTGCAATTGGGGCGWCGGCAGCTGCCCACCAGCGATTAAGGGCAGCAGAGGGTGTGCGGGCAGGTTCAGCCACACACGAAGCTCTGCTCACGGGGAGCAATAGAAAGAGCCTTTAAAGCTAAACTTGCACACATCGGCTCCACCTGCAAACTGGAAACGTCCCCATTGCAGCTTTCTCAAACATCAACCCCACACGTAAAGCAAAGTAAAATAAGGCAGGCAGACCAGATTGAAGATGGCAACATAACACACGCCACATTCCCGTTTTCTGGATACAGGGATAGGGGAAAGGGACAGAGACAACCTTCTCACCTGATAAAACCAGTAAGCGTCATTTCAGATTCAGACTCATGTAAAGAGAAGCAACCCATCATGCTGAGCAACTGCTGTCAGAAATACGGACAGATGCCTTGGCACAGGACARCTCACTTATAGCAGCACGAAACCCTATCAGGGTAACAGTTCAGCTGATTCAATCAGCGAAATAACAAGCATGGAGACAACCCAATAAACTGCATCCTCCTGGATCTGCGCTGAGAGCGCAGCTGGGAGCGGCTCCGGTGAGCTGCCCGCGCAGCAGCGTGGCCCGACAC
>JASVER010000056.1:2182419-2261362 GCA_030449065.1 Oceanodroma leucorhoa | reverse complement strand
GCCACATCTGGGGAGCATCCCGGCTGAGAGCCGGCCGCATCCGGGGAGCATCCCGGCTGAGAGCCGGCCGCAGCTGCTGGATCACCACTGCAACCTCACCTCGACCCTCTAGCCCTATCGCTGCCACCTTCTCGCTGAAGCGGGCTGGCTGCGCAAGTGCCCCAAGCCCCTAACAATTAGTTAGAAACCCAGAGAAGTCAGAGTTCTGTTAGACAGAGCTCACTGACAAAGTAACACCAAGGAGGAAACAGGCTCTGGTTGGACCCAGGTGGATGCCGGCTTTCCTTAGATATAGACACYAAGGGAAACTTCGCAACTCGATTGACAAGTGGCAGGCTGGAAGATGCRCAGCTTGTTTGAGACAGCTCTCGAGGAAGAGCAGAAGGGACTGGTTAAGYAACTCCCTTTTAAAGTCACAGAAAGGAAAATGGAAAATTTTCATATAGGTTACACAAAAAAAAATGCCTGTGGAGTGTGGGGGGGACAATTAGAACACAATTAATTGTAATTAAGAAGGTGCTTAAGTGCATTCCTGCCCAGCACAGCACTTAAGCATGTATGTCTACTTAAGCAAACATTTACACCTCAGTGCTTTGATAAACTGGGGCTGCAATGCAGAACAAGGGCTTTGAGGGAAAGGGCCCTGCCCAATTTTTAGAACGGAATGGTCTTACATGGCTGCAACCGTGAAACAAGGCTGTTAACAAAAGCTACAAATCCCACATGTATATAGAGATCATGGTAATCCTGCCTTCGTTTAATTTGCTTCCCTTACTGCCAGCGRAAGACAGGATCCCCATGGCTCAGGGGAACAGGCTGCAGATAAGGAGCGTTTCACCACCGATTTGCTGCTCTGAGCCCAACTCAGAGCAAGGACAAGCAGAAGGTGCTGATGGGTCCTGAAGGACACGCATCTGTTGCACAATGTAGAGACCATCCAAGCCCTGGAAGTGGCCTCAGCAGGCAACAAGCCCGTTTCTTGGCAGGCTTTCAGCTGCACAAAGGAAGGATGCGACCGGCTGCTTTGCAGAGGTCACAGTTGACATATTTTGGTAGGTTAAGGTTAGCTACCAGTTCCCTTTCCCAGCTTGTCTGGCAGAGATAATTAGAATGTGTCTCTGCCATTACATCAGGAAAATCAGATCAGCGTGCTTCATAAAAGCATCAATCAAAACAAAACAAAAAACCAACAACACCACCACCACAAAACCCACATGGCAAAACAGCTTGGAAATAAAAATTAATAGAATCCCTACACTTCTTCCAAAATCCACTAAAAGCAACTGCATCTACAAGCAGATAAACAAGTCCAATGTTAGCTAGAAAAAGAAAACCTGCTTACAGCAGGAGGGAGAAACATTTTGTGAGTTAACACAAACTGTTCCATCAGCACTACAAAAAGAGGAATTAAGAATAAAAGAAATAATATGAAGAGCACACAAAGGATCAGGTTTCATCAGAAGAATAAGAGCCTGTGCTGCAGTTTGAAAGTCTTAAAAACTCCCTTATAATGAAAAAAGTATCAATTCCTTCAAAAGAAAATTTTCTGGAATTTCTGATTAAAGAATTATTGGACAATAAAGGATCATTCTGATCATCTTATCTGTCTACCTCCTTAATACAGACTATGAAACAATTCCTGCTTCCTACAGTTCTCCAGAAAGGAGTATCCAATCTCCATTTATAAATGTTTAGGTATGGAGAACCCACCACCGCCTTCAGTAGACTGCTCCGAGGGTTAACTACTCTCTCTGTTAAAAAGCTATTATTTTAAAAAAGGCAAGTTATGCTTTTATCACTGCTAACTTGAGACTCACTTTTCTCCAAATTACTCTTCATAGGGAAGGCTCCATAGGTTGCTGTGAATAGTGGGCAGAAAAGTGAAAAAAGAACAAAAAAGAGAAAGAAAATAATGACCAGTTGACAATTTAATTTAGAGCTAAACGAAAAACTTGTCAAGTGATATGAAATTACATGGTTCTGTTCAGTACATTGCTGGGAAAACATCTACTGCACTTTGCATTTCCAGCTACTAATCCTGAAGGTGTGTACCAGACAGCGCACACAAGACGTTAGCCACTCAGCTCAAAACTAAAACTTGCAATCTTTGCTAAGAGGAGTTAAGATTGTTCAGCAGGTACAATAGGCCAATATGGGATTAACAAAAAAAAGGAGTAACTACCAGAGAAGAGAGATTTTGTAATGCTATTAAGGAAAATCAGATGTTTAAAAGACTGGAAAAACGTACAAAATCATAACGCCTCCGAAGAGGACAACTGTGTTAGTGCCGTACACCTGCGTGGAAGGACGGGGCACCCCGGGCTGTGCCAACCTCCCAATGGAGCCAACTCAAAGCCAACTCTCAACGACGCAAAGGATTTTGTCGGTGCTCAGTTTGGCCTGAGAGATCCAATGCACCATTTGCAACAAGACAGCACAGATCTCCAGCGTCAGTGGGCACGGTGCTGCTTCTTCACAGTGCTCCTGCATGTCACGGCAACCGCGAGCAAATCGGTGAGGAGAAATGGGCTGTGGTTGAGGTTTTCAAGTGAACAAGAAGGGAAGAAAGCACAACATCTGCTCCAAAGCCCRAGAAGAAAATGCACAATTTAACATAATTTCAATTGGAAGTGCTTTGGGAAATGCCTTCTGCTCTGTTTAGAGCAATATTATGCATGAYTACTGCTCTAAGCAGGTCTATAACACAAAGACAGTTTATGATAACTCAGCAAAAAAAGTGACTGGAAACTAATGAAGATCCTAAAGCAAGACCAGCGCAACACCAAGACCCCTGTAATGACTATCAGGTCAACGGATGTAACGTGTCTGGAGAAGTCCAGAAGTACTCTGAAACAGGACAACTCAAGTGACGGCCCCTCCGTTTAAACACACACACGCATATAYGCATACACACGCGCACACATATTTATCCCCAGCCTTTGTGGAGTTGCAGTTAAGTGACGCCAAACCACCCCCCTCAGGTTCGCTTGATGCATTGCAGTCAGAATGTGCACACTGTTTTATTTTGCTACGTTTCATTTACCTTTAGAACACGTGACGGGTCCAGAAAACTTGAATTTTGCAAGTCTGAGATCAACGAACTAAACTTGTATCAGAAAATAAGTTGTTTTCAGAAATTACTCTCCCAGAGCAACTGGCAGAGGATAGTTAAAACAAGGCAAAATCTTTGCCTTTATTCAGTGAGATGGTTACAAAGGACATATATTATCATGACGGTTTATGCCATAATCTATCCCGTAAAATGACGGCACTGCTTGGCGCAAGTCAAGCGTTCAGCTAAAGGTGCAGGACTGAAAACTCAGGAGTTGCAGGTCATGGGCCCACAGGGACAGGGCTGCAGGCAGGAGGAGGATGGAAAGGAAGGGGAGCTGCTGGAGAGGAATAGCAAAGAACTTYGTAAGACTTACTGAACAGCTGCAGAAACCCTCCGAGAGCACTATCCCCCTGCAAAGGGGAYGTTAAGCTCTTCCTTTCCTTAGCAAGGAAACATAAACCTTGTGAAACAAATTTTGGTCATAGAAAGTGTTCTGTAGCAGGGCCTTCCACTGCAATAGTTCACATAAAATTCAGATAATGAGTTTTTCCCTACTATACATGAGTATGTTTAAACAGTAATTCCAACCATGTACTTGAAAGTTATGGCACTGCTGAAACACCCTGCTCCCCGACTGTGTCTATCCAGACTTTCATCATCATTCTCACTGCAGTAACTGAACAACTCACCGGCTTCCCGTTATAGCTGTAATTATGGGCTGGTTCCCCATTCATAAGCTTAATAATCTCCTCCGCCACAGGTAACTGCAGACTTCAGTTTGAATATTATATCCCTTATGAGTTCCTACCATCAGAGCACAAACTTCATCTAAGTAGCACAATGGTTTTCCTTCGGTAACATTTATCTGCATGGCATCTCCTAAGCCCATTTTGCTGTCCTTCAAGTCTTCAAGAAAACTGAACATAGCTCTGTACGAAAGCAATGGCTGAGGTTATCCTGGGTCGAGAGGCTGCCTTAGCCTTTAACAGATATCACAGTTCTGTAACTTTGAAAATGCAATTGTCAGAGCGAACAACAGTAACTATAATGCTGATCTGAGCACTACAAGGTGCTGCAGAAKAGGGAGAAAGGGAGGTCTTCAGTATCCAGTCATCACCGACACCCGAACACCCACATCGCACAGGAGCAGACACCAAGCTCAGAGCACGGACAGACGGACKATTATGCTACCCCAGCTACAGCAGTACAGGTTCCCAGGCTCCGGTGCAGTTGTTCCCGGTATCTCAGATCAGCAGAGATAATCTGAACACACACAGCAAGGCCAGGGATACCTTGCTTAGTACGGGGTTTGCAGAAGACACGCACTAAGAAATCTTGCAAAGTTTCTGAAGYGCCCTGTGGGCTCACCCCGGATGGTTAAGGGATGCAATGGCAACAAAGAGGATGAAAATGGAAGGTCTGTTATCATGAAGGCACAGACAGTCACGAATTAAGAAACCGTTGCAATAAGCAGATGCATTACTTAAATGGTTTGTGTTGTTTTGTCATCGAAGCCCCGGGAAATGAGTTCTCCACAATAAATTCTGTCTGCTCATAAATCATTTGCTCAGGACAGCAGGATGCGCCGCAGCGCGCTGTTTAATCTCCTTCTGCATTTGTCACGCATTTGCGGCCAGAATCGGCAGCACTGAATTGTTTGCATATTCCAACTAGCAGCACATAAATCACGTTACCTTATTTTCCCACCTCATGCCCAACACATTTAATGGTCTCCCAACATTTACAGAGAGTTGTTACTAATCCCACTACAGATTTCATGCCAGGTTACACATTTTGTCATGTAACCTTCTGATTCATGCACGCTAATATGATGCTGTCTAGAATAAAGGCAGGGGAGTAAAGGTGTAGAGAGGGCTATGAAATACTTTTTCCACTACCTACACGTTGCCTTGTTGATTCATAAATATACAAAGCTGGAGGGCCACAGAGAACAGAATACAATGGAATTATTTTAACTAGAAGATTTATGCCTGTGCTATGCTTTGCATGGACTGCTGATTGGGGCTTGATTTGATGCCCCTGTTCGGTGTCTATCTACAAAAAAAATAATCCTACTTTACTGGAAAGTCTCCTTTCTGTATTGCTATGATCCAATCCTTYCATACTGGGCACAAACTATGGGTTCAGTCTCACTGCAAACTGTCAGCAAGAACCTCAACCAAACCATCAGCTGTTCAAATTCATYTGAACTTCTGGGAAACAAAAAAAAAAGCCACCAGCTTCTGACACTAAGCACAGAAACAGTCTAACAAGTCTAACACTTGCCACTTCAAAAATAACCAGGGAAACTCCATTTCCCTCATCAGCATCTTTAGCTGATTTGCTTAGAGAGAAAACCAAGTAGGAAGGGAGTCATGGCATCTGGAAAAGGCAAAACTCACAAAGTAATTGCTTGTTTTCCCCAAATAGACATTCTCAAATGCTCAGAGCTTAAATTAGTGTTTGAAAAGAAAGGCACTCACTTGAAACCGGTTTCCCACATTCTCCCATAAATTGCCAGTGTAGGGACRCTAAAGCCCCCGCTTCTCCCACAGCTCCTGAAGAACCCAGATTCAGCTCTGAACTAACAGGGTTTGCTCCCCCCCAGCTGTGTCATCTCTTGGGTATGGATCAAGTCCTGCCACACTACAAATGAGTATTTTGTACTGGAGTATCTAACACCAGCATATCTATTTATCTGCATAGTAATTACACACTTCTAAAAATTAATGCTTCTGTTTTCTCTCTATTTTCCCCACACTTTTGTCCTCTGTCTGTTGCTCAGCTTAATTTTCCTTTCCTTTTTTTTTTTTTTTTGTTAGGTTCAGTCTCATGCCGCTACTCCATAGTATCTGTTCAAAGGCACAGACTTTAACATACCCAAATAAGTGGAGATGAGACAGAAAGAGTTCGCTTGTAACCAATTGGCAAAAATATAGATACCTGTGTGAGTTTTGGTAATGTTCAAATACAACATTGTTTCTGAGTGAAGGGTCAGCCAATATAATAAAGCAGATTGCCCAGTGCACCTTCAAAGGACAGTGAGGCCATTCAAACCCAATGGGGACTGTGCGCGTAACTCCCATTTACATCTGAAAATTCCATCCTTAGTCACTACTGAGAGCATAATACCCTACTTCTGCTGAGAACTCATGCAACAAATTAAAAATTGAGGTCCAGCAGCAGGGAGCCTGAATATTATCAGATAGTGAAGGAAAATTAAGTGGCCAAAAATAGAATCAAGTTTTAAATTATTATGTTTTTGTGTCCATGCCTCCTGTCTTGGACACCAAAGCCCTACTTTCTCTCCAGAAGGCATCTCGCCAGGAGGGCAGAGGGGTAGAGCAGAGAGAGCACATGGTCCCAGCGCAAGCCCAAATCTCCATCTGGATGCTGCTCCCCGCTGCACACCCCTTCTCTGCTGGGAGAAAAGCCAAACCAAACTCTCCCCACGGCTTCGGGTAAGTGAAGCTGCAGCTTGGTGCCATCTCTGCCACCACAAGAACTTGCCCTAGCCCAGGTACCAAGCACAGAGCACAAACATACTGTTTATGTGACCACCTCACCACACAACGAAGATATTTTAGAGCCATCTCCTCACTGACTTACAAACACAAACTGGTTTCTGAGCAGACCACTGGCTACTCTTTTGGCAGGTAATTGTTTTCTGTCCCTTCAACTCAAAGGCAGGCTGGCACTCAAACTTCAAACTGTCCCCGTGGCGAAACGTGGATCCTTCTCTCCTGCCGTAGGCTGGGATCCCAGGATCACCGCAGCTCCCTTGGTCAATCTCTGAAAGAAAGAAAACAGAAGTTGCACGGGGGTAGGCTCCGACACCGCGCTGCGTGCTGCCTGCCAGCGCTCCGGCAAAGCCACCGCGTCCCCGAGGGAGCGCCGGTCCCCTCCGCACCGTCTCACTCGGGAGGGGGGTCAGCAGCGGCGCAGAATGCAGCYGAGACCTGCCTTTAACACCCGAATTTTACCACTGTCACTGAAAGGCCCTCCTAACCACCTCTCCTAACTGCTGCCTCATCCGTAAATTAGTTGTGGGTATCTCTCGAGMCAGTTCGGYGGCGKCGAACCGACCGTGGGAGGAAGATGCTATCGTGCTCGTTGGAAGAAAGCCATGGGAATGAGAAGAGAAGCTTTAAGATATGGAACATTCTCAGTAAAACTTTTGGTTTGTTTCAACAGATGTTTTAGTCACTGGCCTTGTAGATAGGAAAGTTGCTGAAGTCGCTGTGCCTGTGATAGTAAAAGAATGTCGCAGTAGAAAATCACTAAGAAGTGTTAAAACGTAGTTTTGTTAAACAATCACGAACATGTACRGYGCATGATCAGTGATTTTATTGGTTAAGCTTGCGYGTGACCTAACTATTGGTTGGACAAGGATGAAATGAGAAAGCTAATGTTCAAGGAGAGAAACATATAAAAACCCACTTGTAAAAATAAACTGGGTCTCGCTTACTCCACAAGTCGAGTCCGTGTTTCAATACGCCACAATTAATCGCAACTAAATGAAAGACACAGCGATACCCAAGGAGACCCTAATCTGCACCTGCTGCAAGGACTTCTTCTGAAGCAGACAGCCACGTGTCACTAAAGGGGACCTTCAGCACTCTTCAGCAAAGAGGGTACGGCTGGGGTGCGTTTGCTGGACTGCGATGTCTGCTATCCCCCTCCCCTCCCACCCCCACTTCCATTTCTCCAAGCGGTCCCGAAGCAGACAGCTGACACCTTATTGCATGGAAACATACAGTTAATCTCTTGCTGCGCATGCATTTTGACTTTAAGTAAATCACGGGGACAATTTTCTGTTATCTTCTGCTCCATACAATTTCATTTCAAAAGGCCCCCCTGTTCCGTATCACTGTTAGCTACAGAACGTCATTCCTTCACAGCCTCCTTAGTGCTCCCACATTATTTATCTGCTTCACATTCACCTCGTCTTCCACGTTCTCTAGTTTTTATCCCCATCATCTATGATCAGCCTCGCTGTCTTTTCTCCCCATTTCCAATTTCTTACACCAAATTGGAAACTTCTTTTATGACATTTTCTTTACAGAGGATAATCGCATAATCCGAGATTTGCATTACTCCATCTAATATTCCAATTTGGTTTGAATAACAAGCACCTCATTATTATTCTGACTTCAGGCAACTTAGATACAGGTGTATTTTGAATAGAAGTCACAAGACACCTAGCTTCTGCTACTGCTGTATGCATCTTGAACTAAAAAGTCACTGCCAGGTAATGAAGCATCCCAAAAATAATTTAACATAAATTAATATTAATATTGAAGTTTTCATGAAATAGGGGGTTTTTTTGCCTGTCAGTGGAAACAGTTTGCCAGGATTTATGTAACTTCCTGCAGTCTTTGAAAATCCAAATGTTTAATATCTGTACTTGCATATAAGGGACAAAAAATAAAACAGTTCAGATATTAAAGTAGCACTGAACTATACATTACTCTCAAAAAAAAAAAATAAAAAAAAGCAGGAGACAGTTCAAATCATGGAAAGAAAATTCAGCTTTAAAACTCAAGAAGTAGTAACAAGATCAAAGGGTAGCATGTGTATTTTAAACATGTATCATGGTGACCTGACAGAGACACGGGAAACTGAAAACACTTTCTGCTACAAGTCAACAGCCTCTAAAAATTMATTTTTGTTATTCCTTTCCTTCTCACACCTTGAAGTCTTGAAATACAGTATTAGCAAATAACACTGCTGGCAAGCTGTCCTGCAGGGTGCCTTTCATCCAGCGTCTCCAGCTCCTGCTGCCGCTGAAGCCTGCGACGTTGGGTGCCCCGGGGAAGGAAACGCTGAACRTCCCGGTACCGCTCCGGTTGCTGGTATTTGCTCAGAACGAGATGGATGCTAACACACGTCACTCCAGCCATCTCTTAAAACAAGGCACAGCGTTACGGGCCAGGGTGRGCAACGCAGTCATCTCCCAGCCCACTTTGTACCCGGCACTGCCGGGGCCACGGGGAGCAGACGTGCCAGCACCCCTCGGGCTACTCCTCCACCTTCAGAGACTCTTCCACTGAGGAGCAACAAAACTCATTAACACACAGACACGCAACATATTCCTGCCCACACCTGACTCCAGAGAGGGAGCCCTGTCCTCCTAAAGYCCATGGGAGGTTTGCCATTACGTTCAGCAAGGCCAAGATTTCATCACCGACCTGGAGATCTTCCCTCCGCACCTATCCGTGGCTCCGGAGGGATGGCGGCCACGGGAACTCCGCCAAGGGGCTGCAGACAGACMTGCCAAGGAGCTCCAGCTACTGCAGAAGCCAAAGGGAGCTACAGGTGTGCAGCATATTCATTGCTTTTCTAAAATGAGGATGTGCTCAGGCTACCAGATACTCAGAAAAAAATGCAGCCAAGCAAAGAAAATAACTCCCTTTTGACCCTCTGCTGAGAAAGAATAAAGGTAACACAGATGCTCTCAAGGTACTGATGGAAAGGTCTCCTCCCTCCTAGGGCTCCCCCCTCACTTGTGAGCTTGTGTAGCCCTTTTCTGTCACACTGCATGAACCCAGCTGGAACATCTCCACAGACGGAGTGCAATCACAGGTTTAAGAATGGGAGAGAAATGAAGAATTAGAGCTCGCATTTTCTACCGTGCACGTCATCTCCTTGTTAGCAGCAGGCAAACAAAGCTAGCACATTTTATTACATTAGAGAGGTCACAAAATGGTATTTCTGTCATGAGAAAATCCCCTGGTTCCTACATTTCTTTTCATACATAGTAAAATTCATTAAATATTTAGCAGAGCAGAAATTCCAAAAATGAGTGATTCAGAAATATCAAAACATGTTACTTCAATAAGATTGAAACATTTCTCCTGACAAATGTTTAAGTAAAATCACTTCCACATTAGAATAATAAAAGTCAAAACTAAACAAGAATATCTAAATCAAGTGTTTTGACATTATTTAAATGAAACAAGTTGAAACGAATCTTTCAAAACTTCTCCATCAAATATTATATCATGCAGATCAGATTTTGACAAAACAGCATTTTCCAACAGAAAATGTTTCACCAGAAATTTTTCACCAGCTATTTATGCTATTTGTCTTCTGGTGGTGGGTGGGGAAAGTGGGTCCCTTTGCTCAGCGCGGCCGAGGCAGCCCACCCTGCCGGAGTGACTAATGGGAGCAAGAACCTCAGCCCGCGCGGGCAAGGAGGTGCTTTGGGGAGCACCAACACTCACTCTCTGCTCTTTTACACAGCTGCACAGAAGCACCGCAGGCACCCAAAATTTAGACCACTCTTTTCCGGGGACTCCCTGGGAATTTCTGCTTCTGCCTGCCTTGGCTCCRGAGGCAAACGAAGATTTTGGAGCTGCAAGCAAGCACTGCACTAGCAAAACTCCGGTTTCTGGAAAAAAATATCCACAAGGTATGGGATTTGTGAGCACTTCGAGTCCATACCTGAGGAAATCACACAAATGTTACCTCCAGTCAGRAAAGACCCTCAAGAATACACTTAACCTCACACACACTATTTCACACGTAAATTAACTTTGCTTAAACTAATGAAAGCTAATAGTGTTAGGTATGTATCTGAAGGAACTGGGACCAGGGTGTTTCTATTGCCCAGTTCTTTTTATTGATTCCAACAACGAGGAAAAAAGGATCTAAAGAGGAAACACTATGAGGAGGAAGGGATAAACTAAGAAGGAAAGGCCCTTCTTTCTGCATATCTTTGCCACATCCCTCCCATCTAAAACCACTGTTGCAGGGCAAATGCAGAAACTGAATCTAGCAGGCTCATTAAAACCGTGTGGCATAACACCAAATCACTCCCGCTAAGGTTTATAGGAGACTTAAATACAAGTAACACAACCCCGAGAGCAGTTCAGGTCAACACATCATAAGCTAAAAGCCTTCACGTCTGTTGGTTCAGCAGAGTTTCAGCTGAGTGTTTTATGACATGAGTCAATACATTTAATGGAAAAGCAGAGTAGGAAAGATATAAACACTACGCTTTCTGACAGACTTCCACCATCAACAATATTGGGGGGGTTAGGTAATGTAGAACCTTAAAAAAAACCCACAACGTAATCAGTGAAAACTACCTGCAAATTATCTGGGCTTGTCAGTGAAACCTGACAGCATTTCACTAGACAAAATCAAGGACAGTGCTCCACGCCAGGGAGCTTCGAAAGCTAACTCTGAACAACAGCGGCATCAGAACTAGTTTCAGATAAGTGTATTTTTTCCCCCAAGTCTCCTAGGATCAGGCAACTTAAGACGTTATTGTTTGTTCTCAATTTGACATATGTACATGTGTATGAACACCTTTACATGCAGCTTGCATGCAGGCATCTGTGTAGAGTTCTGTATTTACACGTAACATATATAAAAACAGATGTGGAAACCCAACAAGCTCATCCGACCAAACACCTTGGGCAGCACTGATCTGATGSAAACCAGAAAGGTCACTAGAAGAAATCTTCAAGCTCCACCTCTGCAGAGCTCCTAAGCCTCTTAGCACCATGGGGCTAAATTTCAGCTCTAAAGCTAAGCTCCCCAGAGCCAAACACTTAGTCAGCATTTTAACAACAATAAWTATTGTTTAATCAACCCCTGCCTGCAGCATACTGGTAGTTCAGAACATAGACCTCAGTCAGCTCTACCCAATCTAACCCAATTCCAACAGAAATCCAAACTGGATTAGTGTGTGTGTGTGTGTGTGTTTATAAATCTAGTTTTGATTTTAAATTATTACTTTATATTCAAGATATGTAAATATAAGACTAAACTAAAATCTTTGTTCTATTTTTTCATGTTTTAATATTTCTGTCTCTTACCACAGAATTTTATACTATTGATTTACTTTTGTACTATTGCTTGTAATAACCTYAAGCTCATCAGTAACAGAAACATTTTTCCCCACACCTCCCCTGTGAGAAGGACCAAGCATCTTCAAGTCCACCGATGGGCAACATAACTGCAGAAGGATTGCGGATGAGATTACGGGAGTCTGAATCCTCTTCAATGAACCCTAAACTTCTCAAGAACTTTTGAAAATGTTACCTGAACAAATTATTTATTCCCAACCATTACAACGCGTTGACCTGGGAACTTTCAAAGAACCGTTTCAATGGCTGCRGAAGGCATCAGCTCTAAGGGGAAGGCATTCTCAGAACAAGTCATCTGAGATTAAAGAAAAGAAGAGAGAAGATAAGACCCAGGACCCCAGGAGGCTGTAAGCCCTCTCACAAGTCAAGCACTAAATTGCAGTATCAATCAGCTCGCTATAGTTGTGAGAAAGAAAAGACTTTTCCAGCAAAGTGGAGCTTAATACAAATTTCTCCCGACAAACACTGGAWGTCCAAAAACATTGTTCACTATTATGAGAAAATGTCTGTTTAAAAGGATAAAAATGGCTGCAGTKGAGACCTTGGAGATTTAGAAGTAATCTTCATGAACATTAATGAGCCAGATCCTCAGCTGGTAAAGACTGACACAGCTTAATTGAAAATCAATGCTGTCACACTGATTTACACCCACTGAGCATTTGTTCCAAATGCCTCCAATCTTGCAGTACAGATTTGGAGAAACCTGAATCCAGATACCTTGTGTTTTGTATATTCTTCCTGGTACAAATATGCTTTCTCTTTACTCATAAGTGAAGCAAAAAGACCTGGTTGGCCCCCCCTCGTCAGGAACCCTACATTAAAAATTTCATGGCACACYGCCCTCCTCAGCATGTTCCTTCCAACAGGTCCTTCAATCTGTGCATCWATAAATCTCTTAGGAGTAACTGTTTCAGCACTAGCAACAGGCTTTATAATTGCATTACACTTAAAACGTACACTAAAACTTACATGTTTTAGGATAGCTAGCTATTTAAACATACTCTATAAGTAATACTYTGCCCTTCTATCAGGCAGATTTTTGGTCTTGATTTTATATAGCTCCATTAGCTGTAATTTTCCTCTCGCAATTCGGAAGAAGCRTGGCCATAAAACTGATACTGAAACTTGTTAGTAAGATGCATATAATTTCATAATGTATTTAGSAAGTGCTAATTGCCTCTTACTTAACTGTCTCTTACTTCGTAACTCAAAGCATTTGCAAAAACTAAGAGAGTTTTATGGACCTGGCTGGAGGTTCGCTTCACCTCAGGATAGCGCCAGCACGGACCTTAGGCATGGAGTGTATTTCTTTGTTCATGCACAAACCCATTTTGCAAGGTCAAGAAGCTGCTGTACAAAAACTGCAAAGYTGCCTAGAAAAGCAGAAAAGAGTTGAACAATAGGCAGAGAGTAGCCTCTACTTCAATACATGCAAAGGACAGGCACTGCCCAGGGAAGGGTCCCTCCTCTAAGGTTCATCAGGGGACAGCAGAGCCAGAACACTCCCTTTTTTYTCCTTCTCTAGGAGGTTATGGACATAGAAATAGCAAAATAGGCAGCAGCTGTGCAGGTAAAGCTGATGARTAGGGAAGGGAGRAGTGCATTTGACATTGGAAGCTCCRTACAACAGGACTCCAAAGCATGAATAACGGTGATCCCCAAACCGACCGGTGAGGTCACAGGGAGCAAGAGCAGCTCAGCCTTGCTATCGATCAAGCTACCAATAACACCGAAGCAAGTCAGAGGAGGAAAAAGTCAAGCTCCTTACAGACCCAAAGTTCACCGAAGATGAACAACAGAGTAAGGAAGTCCCTATATCGTGTGCTTTGCCACTTTATGTGCTATGCTATAGGGTAAACATAAGACGTATCAAGACACTGAAAGAACACGTCCACAATGCCCTTTGGCTGAGACTAACACACCAGGAGGATCTCGGAGCAGAGCCGGAGGGTGCTCTCGCCCCTCGGCAGCCGGCGGGTCGGGGTGAGCAGCACGCTCTGCCAGCCTGCCAAGAACCAGCCGCAGACAAACGTGGCAGGAGACAGACATCACAGCTACCGCCGAGAGCGAGCTTCCAGGCTGGAACAGTCACAGCCAGTAAGACTGAAATACTACCRTTAAGATGCTCCCTAGACAATCAGGCTGGATTCGCCTTTTCCTTCTTTTAATTCCATGATCTCCTATCTATGTCTCTCTATGACTTTTCTGCTGACCTGGTCCYGCAATCCTGTAAATGCTCTAGCATAACCCAGACCCCCCTCAAGGTACTGCTCAGCCTGCCGGGACGTGCTGCCATTTAGTCCAACCAGGTTTTGTGGTAGGTCAGGTCCGTTCAGGCTCCTAACTGCTGTTACTCCAGCGTCAACCAGCAGCACTACTATGGGCAGGTCCTGGCCTGAACACCGTGACGCTTCCCTGAAACACGGGAAGTCCCAGGGAAACACTTAAAAATGAATGAACGCCAATGCGTGTTGAGGGCCCTTGAAAGAAACAGTTTGATTGGAATGTTACTGCTGATACTCGGACCTTTCAAGGATCAGCCCCCACATCTAGATGAAGATTTGTGTGTCTACTTTTAGGCGTCAGCGCCGAAAGAGTAAGCCATCCTTGGTGTCAGCAGGTYACAGAGAAAACGGAAAGGCATTCAAGTGCCTTGAAGAGAGATCCAAGGTGACAACAAAACCAGAAAGAAGCTGACATCTGAGTGGAAGCGTTCTTGTGTGTGTCTGCTGGCGGCTGCATCACAGAAACAAGCCCCCCCGTCCGCAGGCGCGAGGCTATCGGATGGAGAACGGAGAGCAYGTTCTTCAGAGCAGGGTTGTAGAGGAAGATAAGGAGCCTAGGTGCTTACACCAGATGTGGAGACACAAGATAGAGATTTCTAGAAAAATCTAAAAACAACTCAAACCAGGAATCTAAGAAAAGCTTCAGCTAAAATCACCAGTCACTTACATGAGTTAGAAGGAATACTTTTCCATCACGTTTTCTCTGACTTTGCAAATACCTTCAACAACAGTAAACRCAGAAGCTTATTACAGAGTTGCGCACTCAAATCTGTGCTGGTTTTGGCTGGGGTAGAGTTAATTTTCTTCAGAGTAGCTAGTATGGGGCTGTGTTTTGGATTTGTGCTGAAAACAGTGTTGATAACACAGGGATGTTTTTGTTATTGCTGAGCAGGGCTTACACAGCATCAAGGCCTTTTCTGCTCCTCACCCCACCCCACCAGCGAGTGGGCTGGGGGTGCACAAGGAGTTGGGAGGGGACACAGCCGGGAGAGCTGACCCCAATGACCAAAGGGAYATCCCRCACCATATGGCGTCATGCTCAGCATATAGAGCTGGGGGAAGGAGGACGGGGGGACATTTGGAGTTATGGCATTTGTCTTCTCAAGTCACCATGATACGTGATGGAGCCCTGCTCTCCTGGGGATGGCTGAACGCCTGCCTGCCCATGGGAAGCAGTGAATGAATTCCTTGTTTTGCTTTGCTTGTATGCGCGGTTTTTGCTTTCCCTATTAAACTGTCTTTATCTCAACCCACGAGTTTTCTCACTTTTACCCTTCCGATTCTCTCCCCCGTCCCACCRGGGGAGAGTGAGCGAGCGGCTGTGGGGGGCTTAGTTGCTGGCTGGGGTTAAACCACAACATCATCCTAATGCATCTCAGGAGTTTCTTTTGAAAAATGCCAGCATTAACTTTTATTTCATTTGTAATACTCCAGACTAGTCAAAGTTTAAAGTAGTTGATACCACTAATCTACTGGAACCATTGATTACTTGGATCTCATTTTCTCCCGCAGACACAGTCTGTTGCCAGCAGCTGAAATTCCCCAACTCTCTTCCAACAAAGCAGATGAAATGGCAATGAAACATTTTACCCACCCAGTCTGCTTTCATGGAAAAGAAATCATGAAAGCTGTTCTTACTGGAGCAAAGCTTCAGTTTTAAGAAAAAAATCTGCAGAGCTTCAATATATTTAGAGAAGATTCTTCCTCTCTTTTCTCCCAAACAACCGTACCGATCTCATCCCTGATGCTTTTAAAACAGGTAAATTCTGAGAGAGACGCTTGCATTACCTTCATATGTTGCTTTGAATCCCAGCAAGTTGCTGACACTGTCTGTCTGGAAGAGGAGCCACATCTGGTGGTGTGTGCTAACAATGAGATCAGGGACTGTGGTGCCTGTCAAGCTGTAAAAATAAGTAAGAACAAATGAACAGCCTGTATGTCTCCCCAAACTTACTTTTCCACCAAAATAAAGGCCACATATACCTCTGTAAGAGCAGAAAATAACGAGAGCGATGCCAACACAATTAAGAATAACCCCAAAACAGAACACTGTCCAAAAACCTGATAGATTTTCAAGACTGATGAGCCTCTCGGTACATTTCTGCATACTACCTAAACAGCGAGTCTTTTACCATAGTTGAGGGCCTGCAAGTTATTATCATCACCACTGTAATAATTACAATTTAGTACCATTATTATAATATATTATCCAGCATCAATAGTAATAATTTCCTCTCTCACTGAAGCAAAACATAAGCAAAAAAATAAATTTCCCAGAACCCATACCGGAGACTGAATCCTCTTAACTGCCTTTAGAGGTATTTTCTAGTATTACAAAAATTCATTTTCAACACATTCTCTGCTACATTTCTATCCTGAACAGAGAAGTTTCCACAAGGATCTCAAAAAACCCTGGAAGACAAGGCACAAGCCTCAAGTCTGCTAAGCGCCCTGTGAGCCTTTGAAAAGTGCTACTAATCCAGGCAGTACGGGATGCTCAGGACACCGCCTGCCCTTCAAGGATACTCCTAGGAGAGCTGAAGAGATTTAGAAAAATGTCACCAATATATCTGTATTAATGAGCCGTGTGTGGCTCATTCAGCCTTTGGGATTAATCACCTCGTCATGGTTCAACGCAGCTTTAGAGTTTTATCCCCCACCCACCCRAGCACCAGCGCAGCACTTACGCACRCACGAGYGCCCGCTTCGAGCGCAGCTCCCCCTCCCCTCTGCTTCCGAAAACAGGGTAACRGCGCGTGGGAAGGGATCAGCACCGCAGGAGTACGAGTGTTGTGTTGCCTGTCTCAGTGGCAGTGTTTAATGATATTATACTATTTCTGCAAAGGTATCATCTGTGATGAATTTATAAGTTACCTTAAGTGCAACTACTGCAAACGGTTAGGTGTTTGGCTTTTTTTTTTTTCCCATAGTGTTTGCTTAAATTTCAATACGTACATATGTATAGATATGGCTTCTGCCTGGAACCGTTATCAAGTACAGCAGCAGCACCTGAAACGCTTCTTGATAAAAATCGATTCCCGAGCTCTCAAGGCAGAATTATTGCAAACCAATACTGCAAGGGAACAAACCCAGCAGCTGTGTGTTGATAGCATCCTGTGAATAAATGTAACTTGCAACCTCCAGGCATAATTGTTGCAATTCCCAGTTTCCTGGGTAATCGGAGACAGTACGGCTGATCTGCCAGTTACTGTTTGTTTAGAGGGAAGCCAAATGACTGCTTGAAGGGTTGTGCTACTTACTCTACTTGCTTGACATTCTTAACACCGGCTACCTGCTGAGTGCCAGATTCTTTCCAATAGCCTTACAGGTATCTAACATAAATGGGACCAACCTTGCCATAACATAACTCTCTTCCCCATCCCAGAGACGTTCACCGGTCACATATGCACCAGGGACCACTGTAACACCTGAAACCAGTCACCGCTCAGGCTTTGGCCATGGCATCTGGAGGGTGTTTTTCCCCGAAATCACATTCAKGCCTCCCAAGCCCATCAAAGCTCTCCCAGTCCTGCCCCCACCTTTGCTCTGTTATTGCTTTGACCTGCATCAGAAATTTTATTGATCGCAGGGTGCTGGTAAATTAAGAAGTAATCTTGTTTTAATAACTGTTTTGCATCCAGAGTGTTTGATGGGTGGTGCAGAAGAAGTGCTATTGTTGATGCTTGTCAAGTTATTTAAGCAGCAGACAGGCAAGAATGAGGAACATACCAAGAGAAAAACCTTCAGAAAAAGGCGCTTCAAAGGTTTTTGCATGCTTTCCCATTCCACTTTAACAAGCTGAATGATTGATTTGGGTGCTTGTTACTTTAGGGAATAAAATCCTCTCTGCAAGTCAGAAAGCTCAGCCTAACAATCTGTTATGTTCTCCAAGATGCATTTTACAGGCACGTGAGTGAGACTGGAAACAAATGGTCCTTATACCTCCGTTTGGGATAACGTCTGCTGCTATGCAAGTTGATTCAAATCTATTTCTCGATTTGAAAGGCTGCGGGACTGAGTTCCTCTTGAACAGCCGAGAATAAATGAAGAGTAATAAGAAAACTGGAACTCCTATCTTTGACAGGGTTYGGTTTCTGCATGTTGATTCCACCCAAAAAAACCTACAGCTCRTATCCAATGGATATCCAACCTGATACATGAATTCAGCTGGCAGTAGGTAAGAGGGCAGCAACTGCTGGGAAAAGTGTCCATGGGCCTTCAGCCACATTTACTACAACTGGAGTACTTCTGTGGTCTTCACACCTCTTCCACATTTCATTAGTTTTTAACTTACCCTCCCAAATTAAAAATAAAAATAAATTTCCCTGTAATAGCATCAGCAATTTAATGGAACATTCTCTGCACTGGGAGAAGATACCACACACTACACCTTCTGCAGACAGTCTCAAATATTCCGAATTTGCATTAGCAAGGTGTTGAGTAGCTAATACAGAGTGAGAAAACATGGAATGATTRAAATCAAATCTAGGAAAATCTTCATGGGCTTTAGGCAAAAAAAAAGGGATGGAATGAGAAATCATTTCAGCAAGTTATTACAAACTACTCCCCTGGCAGTAATTTGCACATTTTGACCAATCAGCTGTGAAACGTTCTGTGACACTTTAATTACAAACACTTTTGCAATAATCAGACTTTACACTTACATACATTGCAGGTTAGAGTTTCTGACCTAAGTATCACCAGTGTTCATGTTCTGAAAAGAAACGTACAGGAAAATGAACCTCAGAGAAACAGAGATTTTGGAAGGACGAGCACACATTAAGATAAGTGAAAATGGAGTAGGAGGCTGATTCATGTGGAAAAACAAGCAAAGAGGAGGAATTAAAAAACACAATATGAAATACTCTCTACCAGTTGGAAAGAGTACAACAGCTTTGCTAGAGCAGCTTTTGGAGAGTTGTTTGCTCCTATACATTTTTGATTAGATAGAAGAGAAGAGAGTCTTTCAAGTGAAGACACTAAAGGTGGATGCTGGTGGCCCTGGTGCCAACACACCCTTCATCACTTCAAATATTCCTTCTGGAAGTCACAGTGACTTTTCCCTGCTTCCGCTCCAGCGCCTGGCCTTGCAAGWGCCCTCAAGACATCCGAGACTTTGACAAACACCGCTGGCTTACATCTTCACTCACAAGAGGCAAAAGATACCCCAACACAGCAAGAAGCCACGGTTTCAGAAGTGGTCAGGACCCGAACACAGTCATGGGGCACGTCTGAGCTCCAGAATATGGAGCAAAATACCTGTAGGTGCCCAAAGCTGACCCAAAGTCAGGAAGATCAGGCAAGCAGCACGCCTTCGCGTTAGCACAGTGCTATGCACGACTCACTTTTAGACCCTCCCCGCTATTTGCGCGCACCGGGCCATGACTGTACCAGGTAACTTTGTGCTTGCGGTACCGAATCGCTTGGCTCRGAACAGACACGCCGACAGCAAGACAGACTTCCTGAAGCACTCAAACGTATAGCACCCTGAGGTCTCCAACGGTGTTTACATTTTGGATTTCCATAAAGCTACACGGTATTTTACTTTAATGATTCAGAGAAGCTATAGCAGAATCCAGTGARGTGGATTTGAATGATACACAATTATCACAATTACATTTGAATTGATCTCTCACTGACCCTTCAGAAAAGGAACAGAGACAGTTTACTGGAAGAAGGGCAAACATAAACCATTAACATCAGCAGGTTAATGAGAATAAAGCCTTCTGAAAGATGATCAAGACTCACTCTTTTTCGACTGCGGCATTTTCTAGAGGCTATTGTAAAAGATCCTGACCTATCCCTATGCTACACAGGGACCCCCTTCCACTACAACCACTTCCTTTGCGTGGTGCAGATTCAGAGCRGAGCACTCTCTGTACATAAGACTAAAATTCAGAGAGACATGAAAGTTTAAAGGGGAAAAAACCTCTCTGTGGTGTGCACACTGACTGCCACCCTCCATCAAAACTCCGAGGTCCCAGCACACGCTCTCCTCAGAGCAGCCAGGAGCTCTCACCAACCTCAAAACTGCCTAAAAAACAGCAGAYACCAGAAATTGAGGCTTACATGCTGTAAACCACACGGGTCGGGGAAAACCCTTGCCTTCGATCTACTCACCCACACGTTCCTTCGTAACATTCTAATTGACACGCTCCTTCCAACTGAAACCAAAACTGTCTCCAGTTATTAAGCACTGAGCAGGAGATGGCAAATGCCAATACAGAGCCCATTTCCCTTTTATTCCCTGTATTAGCTGCACTATAACATAAAGCATTTGGTCTTAAATTTCTAAAAACAACAGACTGATAACACAGCAATTCTTTATTCTAAAAACTGGTAGCATCAGAGATTTCATCTCTTCCTTCAGCACAGCTGGATTGGCCCTGTACTGGTCCAACGTCCTTTCTTCATAATTAAAATCGAAAAAACCCAATCAAACACCAAAACACAAAACACAAACCCCAAACAACCAAAACCCCCAAAAGAACACATTTAGATGGGAAACACTGATTCAGGAAGGCCTGGAAGGAAAGTAGGACTATCTACAACGTTTCCTCTACTGAAGAAACTTCCATAGAACATCATATCTRCAAACTAAAGGGTATAAATTGAGGGGGACCAATTCCCAGCCTTGAAGAAGCACGTGTTATCTTTTATACAAATGCACACTGGGTGCAAAATGCTCAGGATGTTGCTCAAAGATAATGGATTTACAGCCACTTTGCACTGCTAAAAATGACTCCAGAAGAAGGACAGCACAGGAGAGAGAKATCCAAACAGTTCTCAGTTTCTGCCTGATCTGCATTTACTCTTGTATCCAAACTTTAATCCCGTTCACTCAGCTCCCTGGACAGCCTCAGCCTCTCTCTAAGGGGCCCCGAAAAAGGCAGCTGAAGGGAAGCGAAGCAAAGACCCTTTCTGTCAGCTGAAGCCTAAGAAAATGTGATGAGAGAAGAAAACACCCAGAACAGTCAGCTCCACCAAACCCAACAAACCGCGTATCAACCATCCAGCGAGGTACAGCAAGCGGACGGGGACTCCTTCAGCCACAGCTTTGTAAGGCAAAACTTAGGCGTGGATTTCTCACAGGGACAAAGGACATGCTACTTACACGTAAAGCACAGTTTTCTGGTCTCCGACTTGTCCTCCATCACCCACTGTCAGAGTGTCATATCCTCTTTCTAGTTCAAATTCTTCAAAGGTGAGTTTGATAACCTGGCAAAGATGCAGCATGTTAATATGAATCAACTGCCAAGGCAGCCAGCAGATCCTCTTGTCTTGTTTATTTATCTGTTTGTCTATCGAGGAGCRATTTAGAAGACCATTAATATCTTCAGGACATCACCAAAGGTGACCGTCCTCGCTTTTTATAGCACTGTAGCAATTCTTTCCGGACAGACTGAGCTCTTACTGAAATTACCTCTCAGATTTTTCTGCTTTATCTATTGATTTTCTAGATGACTTTATTGATAAAGGTATGTGTGTTGGGATTTCAGCATGCTTTTTTTCACCAGGTACTGCTACTGTTTCTTTCGTAAACCTGAGATTATGGTGATGGATTTGAATGTGCATATAGGCAACGTGTTTGTTACATATGGTGCAAGCGGAGAGTCTTTCTTTTGCTCTGTGTTGCTCAGAAAGTTCCCCTGGTTTTCAGAAGCTTCTGTCAGACCAAGAAAGACTTTACGTGAATTACTGCTGAGGTAGCTCAAGGAAATTGTCTCAAGCTGTCCCCAAACACAATCATCGTAGTATCTGCCCACAGCTGTTTGTTTCCTATGTTTTCTCTCCTGCTCTATCCTAACCTTCCATCCCCACTCGATTTATGTAGCCTCTACCTATCATTTAGGAGCAGAGGTCCCACAGAAGTCGAGGGCTTTGTGTTCCTAGTCTCTTGGCTACTTTCGAAACCTGTTATTCTCAAATAACYGAAAATTACAGTGTGACTGAGGGGACAAGGGTCTTAATCCAGCCTCGGACAGCGCAAGCAAACAGAAAAGGAAGGGAGCTTAATTTACAGAAATGCTTTACATCCACAACACCAGGGAAGGGGAAAAAAAAAAAAAAAAAAACCAATGGGAACTTTGTTTCTTGGAGCTTTTTCACTGACAGGATTCCAGAAAGCACATAAACACTTGAATGCATTCAGATCTTTTAATATATTTACAGGCACACGTACAATTTCCTAACTTTTAACAGACTAAATTACTAAATTTAGTTTCACCCTACTTTCGCTGTTTCACACAACATAGAAGTAGTTATCAAAAGTAATTAACGAGAAGGACCTACATGTGTGCCAAGGACCACAGACACATGATGCCACCCTACACCTCTTGACTTGGGGCGAGGCACAGGAAAACTAAAATCTGTGTCTTGTAATGTTCTTGCCTATTACAAAAGCAGCATCCCCTGCAAACACTTGAGCATGTGTGCCATCACAGGGGGCGAACCTCCCAAAGTTAAAACCAAAAGCAATAATTAACTGTGTTAYGTTAAATGTGAGCATGCCTCTACAGTCCCTTCAAGGCTTGTCTGGACTCTCTAGGAAGCTGACAACATTTTTCTGTCAAAAGTCACTCAACTTCACCCCCTTAAGAAAAAACAAGACATCGAAAGCCTTGAGTGTATAAAAAAAAAATGGTGTATACATAGTTCAGACTGAATTGTTGTGTGCTACCATCTTCCACATATAAATGCAATTAATACTTTTCAAATGCATAGAARAGCAAATTAGATATTGTAACCGTGAGATTCTGAAAATAGGGTATTACCCAACAGCCCCAGGATCATGAAACAGGAGCCTGTGTGATACTTCATAGAAGTTTGGAACCATTAATTTTAGTAGTACCACCAAAATATTAACCTGTGCAGATTATTATTAAAYCATATAACGATGCAATAATGTAATTAATACAAAGAACACACTGCTGTAAAATGGCACACATCATTAGTTAAATCAGTCATTCAAGTAAATGGCATTCTAAGGAGTCTAACCCTAATTAAATAACTAATTACATTCTAGTACACTGAAGACTGCAASCTTGTGGCACAGGAACAGGATACTGAATACAATATTTATTTATCCATTTTCCTATTTTCTTTTTGGTCTGAAAGCTGAAAATTATTTAATGATTCATTAAACAACAAGAGTCCCACCAGCACACACAAACACATGGATGACACAAACCCTCAATTTTAAGCTACTGAAGTGACAGAAAGCAATTAGCAAAGTCAAGAAAATAGGCTGGAATACGACACCTGATTCTAAGGATTTGTACCGCAAAGTGATTTGAAGTGCAGTCACATTCATAGGAAAAAAACACAGTGATTTTCTCCATGGAGAAAAGCAYCTCTTGCAGTTATATTCAAATGCTTTACAAGCACGTATTACTCATTCCCCCCCTTCTCCCCAGTCTCAAGCATCTTTCTTCATTTGGGATGAATCATCCCCTGGAGGGGCCCATCTCTCTCCACCGATGACACCAGAAGCTTGGACAGAGCTTTATTTGGCTAGCTAGACTCCAGGTGAGAATAACCCCCGGAGAAATATCAACCAGTAACATCCATTATGTCAATAAGGTTCAGAAATAGTTTTGATGCAAATTCACCAATTATCATATGCATTTCTCAGTTACCMAGTGATTTATTTTTCCACTGTGGTTGGAATTAATTCCCATGGCACTGGGGACCAGCAAAAAACCTATATACCCTGAATATCCCCCAAATAGGTTTGATGTCACCCTCTGCATAGGAAATAATTCCAAGTTGTCAACTGAAGAGCGCAATGCCCTTAATACTGTTTATGGAGGTTTCTGAGCAAACTTCGAGGGGATTATGTAGCTCAGTGAATCTGGCTCACAGTTCTTTTCCAAACATAGAACAGATGACTTGCAAATGAGCTCTAAATTTAGCTCAGTGGTTTTCCCATCGCTCATATTAAAAGCTTCATATAACAGGACCTGATCCAAAGACCACTCAAGTCAATAAAAAGATTACCACTGACTTCACCGGGCTTCAGCTCAGGCCCATAATGCTTTTTATCTTCCCAAGTATTTTACAGGCATTTTAATTAATTCATCTTCAATCCTTCCCTCACCCATGCTGGGGAATGTGCAATGACGAGATCATTCCCCTTGCACACCAGGGAACCTGAGTCAGGGAGGTGAAGTCTCCAATTTAGCAACATGTTTCTAACACGGGCCCTGCTTTAAGTAAGCGAGAGTTTTGTGTGTTATTTTCAGAGGCAGCACTAGATGACTTGTTAGGTAGGAATACCAGTGACTGAGTTGGCATTAAAACTCATACACCAGCAATTCCCATTGCTATACTGGGGTATGCACCTGTGAGCCGCTGCATTAGCCTACGCAGCCAGCCTTGGGACCTTCTGCTGGAGAAAAGCAACATCCCCGCCAGTGAATCKACTCGCCTTTTTGTATTTTCACCGATCAGGCATGGTCCTGTCTGCACGGCTTTGGTTTCTGGAGCCTTAATGAATTCTTTAAAGAGCAGAAAACACTAAGGGCAATTGCTTCGTTTCCACTGTTTTCCATCTTCCTGAAGAGTGCCAGAAGGAAGCCTGCGCCTTGCCTGGGCTCCCGGGACCGTGCAGGGCCGCCTCTGCCATTCCCGCAGGGGAACGGCATCGGGCCGCAGCTCCGAACAGCAGCTCCAGTGAATACGAGCGGGCGAAGCACCGTGCGAGGAACGAGCAGGCACAGCAGTGGCTTCCCCAAAACAATCAGTGCATTCCCCTCAGCCCTCCCTGCTTCAAAGAGATGAAGAGTTTTTCCCTACCTGTAAATTAYGCGTCCAGGATGAAACATCCAAAGCCCAGAAACCTTTATAAAATGGTATTACTAATTAACTGTTTATCACTTCAAAGAAAAAGAAAATGGCAGTTTCTTTACACAGTTAATACAAACTGCTGGTTTGACCAATCCTTATTTCAGTCGTGCTACACCTCTTCACAGTGTATGATGTTGCAGCTCGTGGAGCACAAACTACAGTTTCTTGTGCTATTGAATCTCTGCTCCAAGTTGGTAAGTATTGAAATTAATGGATTTTACCAATGTCAATCCCCTTCATGATTTATGAAAGCTAAGGATCAGGACTTGCAGATTCTGTTTTCTAATCAACAGTTTATTATTACACAGGTTTAAAAGCTGAGGAAGAAACTAAGCAGGGGAAGAGGAGAAACTTTCCCTAAGTAGAAATTCAGAAAGACAGTAAGTTTTTGAAAAATGAGACAGTCTGCCCAGGAAGCTTACAAAAGAAGCAGCTTGTCCTATCACACTGCTGAAGGAAAAGTAGAAAAAGTTTGTGCACAAGGCTGGCAGAGAAGCAAATGAACAGAGCTGAAGATTAGACTCAATATTCAACACAAAAACAATGTGACAAAGGGTCAATAAAACAGTGAACATGGCCCATAAGCATCTCTTGACAATTGATTGCCATCTCCTCCTTCATAATTTGTACCGGAAAACCCAAATGGAAGTGTTAGCCTATATTAACACCCAGGGCACRTCTATATCTAGCTCACTACAACTTCTTTCCAAACACAGAGGACTATTTTATATACACAAAAAACGGATTTTGCTTATCTTTGAAAGACAGAGATGCACAAAAATAGAGATCTGTATAAGACACATACCTCAGCCTAAGATGCTGATGTGCTCAATAACCTGTCCATGCACAGGCGATGTATACCCAAGGGTCTGCAGGCCACAGGCTGAAACACACAGCTGACACTTGAGCAGTAATAGCTGCTATTACGTGWGGTCTGTTCTCCACTTGCACATTACCCTCATGAAGGAGAACCTCCTGGGTCTGATTAACCAGTATATCACTCCTAATAAATCAACACTGAAAAATATCCTGATTCCACACTCCAGTTTCCCAGAATTTGGGTCATTACTACACTCCTATGCAGCCAAACCAAGACATCTGCTGGATGAAACGATCAGCTAATGACAGCCCTTTAAAAACAAACTCATTCTGAAATTGGAACATAGGAATACTCCTCATTGAAGTCATAATCCACCAGTGATCTGCACTTATTAAAGGCTTGAACTGAGGTCARTGGGGAGAGAGAAGCAGAACTCAACAGGCTCTTCAGCCAGCCCCAGCTCTAGCTGCCCTGCCACGGCCAGTGCTCCAGAGGGAGGAGAAGTGCTGGAGGTGAGAGCACGAGATCCCATCCCATCAGTGGCAGCAAGCAGGCTACAACTGCGGATGGTGGCCAGCGTTTCTACAGACCGTAACAATTCCTAGCCAAAGATGAGATCCTGGGATACTAACACGTTTGTGAAATGCCTTCCTTGGATCAACAGTGAAAGGCAGAGTGCCAGAACGCAGGACTGTCTAGAGGCAAGGACCAAGGSATAATTGACAGAGTGAGCATATGAGCTCAGTGACTTGGCATGCAAGATTTGCTCATGAGCTAATGGAGATGATGTTAGTAGGAACCCAGATACTAAGAATGAAACTTGTCATCTTCCGAGAGCAGAAGATGGTGAATAACACCTCAGAAAGTGTATTTTGAGCTACACAGCAAGGTAATTTTTGTTCTTATGTTCCCTTACAGATCTAGAGGAGAGGAACATGCTTCAGGACATGGTTTAGTGGGCATGGGTACTGGGTTGATGGTTGGACACGATGATCTTAGAGGTCTTTTCCAACCTTAATGATTCTATGATTCTATGAACAGGCTGAGTTTGCAGGGCTGGAAAAAGCTGCGAGGCACTGACCATTGCCCTCCCTGAGCCAGTGGAAAACAGAAAGGACTTGATCTTACAAAGGCCAAGGCAGTCAGGCTTTGTTCTCCCCATGATCAGTGACAGACTTGAATCACACATGCAGACCAGTGGGGACAAAAAATCCCCACCAACCTCCCCTCTTCCAAACCTCAGCGAGCACAGGAAGGACTTGTTTATAAATTTACAATACTGCATAAGTAGCAGTAGATAGAACCATACCTCCCTCCTYACTTGCCCTCCGCCCTTTGGGGGCCGAAATCCCCGTTGGTTAGGGGCCAGCTACCAGCCAAAAGGGAGTGAAAAATCAGCATTCCTGGCACAGCCTTCCTGCCCCAACTGAGCGCTASCTTAATGAGATGCGTTGCTAAGCTGTTCGGCATTTCACCACCATTCACGCCAAGATATCAAAGAGGTTTTGATTAAAAATAATTACATTCACTTTTAATTACATCCTTTAACAAAATGAATTTTCTGCAGAGAGGGAACGTGATGTGTTGCAGCCTTTAAAGACAGTTGAGAAACACGTGGAAGAAGTCTGCGGGGGGAGAGGGGGGTACACAACATCAGAAACAGAAACTTGAATGGCTAAGTGTCAGGGACTAGTCCTCTGTGAAGAAGCACGGCTACACAACATTTCAACTAAGGCTCTGAAGCAATGACATGGAGACGCATCTCCGAGACCTACCTTGGCTGGGTTGAGCGCAGTGATGACCCACACGCAGTAGGCATTGTTATCGTATTGTACGGGGTAGTTGGGAGAAGTTATCACCCCACTGGGACCACGAAGGTACATATCACACATCCTGGCTGCGAAGAGGAAAACAAGACAGATGTGGGAGTCAGGTCTCTTAGCTTTGGGATGTATACAGAGTTCTTTGTTTATAGAGGAGAGAGAAGTAGAGATGCATATGGCATGGAAGTGGGGGAGAATTAAAAATTGCTGCTTTGTGTTGTTTTCACTGGCCAAAAGATTCATTTTTTTCCACATAACATCAGAGATGAAGGATTTATCTGTGGTGAATAGATGAGTGGGGTGTTTCCAGGGACTATCAAAAAGATGGACCACCAGACCAACCAACAACCACCCATTCTCTAGCGCTCAGACTGATTTTATTTATTTTTTACTATATTAAAGCCCTCACAGAAATACTTTCATGTCCAGGACAATGAAAGCAACTACACGGAAGATGCCAGGTAAGACGCAGTTCCTTTTTAACGTCCCCAGAAGGCCATATTTCCTTTCTTCATTGCAGGTCAAAAAAAATACTGCACAGTAAGTATTTATTAGGTAAGGGCTGACTTCACTCTGGTATGACTGTGGACTCAGAACCAAGATGGCAGCTCAATTTTGTATCTTAAAAACGTCTTATGCAAAGTAGAAGCTGAAAAGTGTTTAGGTGGGGAATTTTTTGCCTGTGGTATTCCTTTGATGTAATATTTAACCAGAAAATGTGAAGAACAGCATCCTGTTTCTGTAACTGCCTCTGCTGTTGTGATGGATCCTCAAAATTAATTTATCTCAAATCTCAAAGGAGCCATATTTGCACATGTGGCATCTGCAAGGCTTCCCCCCCCCCCTCCAAATAGCAGTGAAGCATGGAAAATGATCTCCTGGCCAAATTGTTTRACTACACAGGTGGTCACAAGGGAACATGAGGAACACTGAGAAGCAGCCTGCCCCCTCCTATGCGACCCCATCCCAGAGTCTTTTACACGTGTCCCATCCTACCTTACAGAAAAAAAGGTAAATCACATTTATTCCCATTTTAAAAGTGGGCAACAGGAGCACAAAGGGATTAAGTGAGTCTCCCCAGGACCCAGAGGGAATCCCCATCCGCAGGTGGGGAAGCTGAAAAACTGTCTCCCAACACAGCAGCAAGACATTTGATCACTGGATATTAGAAATTGGTACAGTCCAGGGGATCAAAAGCTGGCTCACCAGGCACCCTGATTTCTGCAATTTGAGAGAAACTCAATACCCAATAACAAAATGGAACAAATAGAAAAAAGTGGTATAAAGCTGAAATAAAAAGCTAATGGAAAACTTTTTAAAACGAAAAAAAACCCAAAAGTTAGCGGTTAAAAAAATTAAGTTGATTCRTAGAATCATAATAATGCAGGCAAATCCTTTCTTATCTCTTGCAAGAGGACACCATAAATTTTCTTTATAGTGTCACATATTTATGCCAAATATCCTCTTACACTGATTCAATTTTTTCTAGGCTTGTTCAAGAATTAGATGGGATTCCAAAGCCTTGAAAAAATCTGCAGACGAAATTAAAGAAAAAAAGAACTGAAAAAATACCAATTTATGACTTTAAGAGCTTTAGAGGGATTTAATTAAAAATATTAYAAGTTTTTCATTATTAGCATTACAAATATCACAATTATGCACTCCACTTTTTAGAGACAGAGAGGGAATGAAAACAAAATGGCCAACGACAGAATGGGCAGTAGGTTTTTTCCCACTGAARGAAAGCTCCATTCACTGATGGCTCATGGCTGGGCCACAGGATAATCAGGATCATGCTCGTTAGGAACCACAGTCTAAGTAATCCCRTATTACTGCCTACTAGCAGCAAGTTCCATTTAACAGAATCTCCCTCCATCTTAGCTTTTCCAGATTTTGTTTCAGACTTTCACCTTTTCTCCCCTCTTCTCCTTATCCCATAAAAAGAAATACCTGGAATAGAGAGAACAGAAGGGGACAGAAAGCACTGCGAAGAGATGAGGACGTAGCACACRGGTATGAAGGACACAAATATAATCCATATGGTCCAGAGCTAACAGCTTATGAAGCACCATAGTTAATGGAAATAGCTTTATTAGTTCCATTATGCAACAGGAACAGGYGTTTTTCTTAAAACCTGAATTTCTGGAATCAAAAAACTGCATGAGAACCAAGAAAAGGTCTCTTTCTCAGGCTTCTGCTGAAAAGACTGAAAAATTTGAAACCATATTACTCTCTCTCACTCAGCGAGAAAACAAGAATCACCATTAGAAAAGAATAAAGATCCTACTGACTTTTGACCATGAASCTGGCAAGACCGAGCTCCCATTGCCAAGAGCACAAACGCACGCAGGGCAGTGCTGAACACAGCAGCAGAGAACTGAATTTTCCCAACAGGTTGTGAGCATCCAGAGGGGCTCTTCTGGCTGTGCCCCTTGCCCGAGGCAGGGGTTTGAAAACAGATCTGTACCGTGGGCCACACAGCGGGCTGAGGTTAAGAACCAGCCGAGGGATTTTAACCAAGCGATGGCAAACTTGAGGACAGAAAGGGCGATGCACAAAGGGGACATTGAGGAGACAGATTCTCTCATTACTAGTAACCCCATAAAATTTTTTTGTCTTCTCACCTCTGCACACCGGCCTGTGGTCACTCCATGCAACAATGATGTCACTCACTCTCTTACAGGTGATGCTTTTGGACCCTTGTAAGTCATAGCCCTCGTTACAGGTGAACTGGATGCTGGAGCCTAACCTAGCAGACAGAACAAAGGGTGAAGTTAGCAACTAAGACACTTCTGCAGCAACAGGTTTGTCACTTACTTTTTACTATCCCAGTGATTCTCCAAATTGGGAACAGAGAGTTCACTGCCCCTCCAGGCAACAGCAGACATGAATGAGGGGCAAGCTTTTGCCTCATGCATCTGCTCGCGCCGGGCGCTGCTGGCCTGAGGCRGTGATAGTCCAAGAACAGATTTGAGTCTTTCAATGCAACTTCAGAGGGAATTTTATTCAGTGCAGTAGCACAGACTCAGCCCCAAGAGATGACATGCTCAGCATTCTCATAAAGAAAATAATAATAATAAAAAAAAAAAATCTTTATCCGCTACTGAAAGGTTTGTTCTTTATTCACTTTGGATTCAGATCCTTTGCTGGTTTAAGCCAATGCTGCCTTATTCACTGCAGTGACACAATGCCATTTTACAGCAGCTGAGAATTTATCCTATGGCATTTAGGGACTATTGGGAATTCCCTTTCTTCCACCCTCACCCCTCCGATCCATTTTCCAGATTTCAGGAAATTTGATAGACTCAGGTTAAATTGAAAGACACTTCTAGTGAACAAAACAGCCATCGACAGCAAAATAAGATTAAATATTGATTCGCTATTGCTAACAGCAGGCTGATTCATTCCTGCACACTTTAAATGAATGCTAGCAACTACAAGGGAATAACAGCATTGTTTTAAACTTTATAAGAAAACAATTATCTAGCACCACATATACTTAYTGACAAAGAACTGTACCAGTGCTTTGGGAAGTCACCTCAAATTCACTAGGGGCAGGGCCATGCTGTGACTTAAGCTAATTTGAGAAGCGATTTTTTTGCTGTTTAAGACAGTTCTTTCTGCACTTAACCGGAGGGGGGAACAACAACAAACATTGATTATACAAGCCTGGCTAAACGCCCATATTGTGAAAAGGGAAATACTCTGAAAGAGAGATCATTACAGATCCTCATCTGGGACACGATCTCCCAAACGTGCACATTTGTACACACTTGTTCTTCTACATCACTAGTCTCAGCAAGCTTTTCAGACATAATACATTTAGAGGTGTGCAGATGGTCTCTAAAAACAGACTACGTAATGCCAAGGAGCACACACAATGGTTATAGACAGTAGCTTTGCAGCATGCATAAACACACACGTAAAAGGTTCTTACCTAAAATCGTTGCCTATTCTTTTGCCTCTCTCTGGAATCCCAGGGTCTGGACACATATTATGTCCCTGGGACACACCAACCTGAGTTACTACAAAGCAAAAACAGCACATACAGAGACAGAATAGCAAAAGAAACATTCTTTCATCAACTGTCTTGGTGGATGTGGAGAGAAAAATGGCAACTGGTAGCTCGAAAACCTGAACGTGTTCCATTTTGTTTAGAGAAAAACAGCTTTGGAAACAAATGTAACTGGAATCATTTCAGTTCTGTTTATACACCAAAGTGTTTTCTAGGAAATGCCAGCTAGGGACACAGTTTTCCCTCTGTTCCACTACAGAAGTACCTCTGAAAAGAGTTTTTTCATTCTGCAAAATTACACCAATTAAACAGCCCATTTCCGAAGCCTGTGATTAAAATGGCCACCTGTGACATGACAAGGTGACAGCCTACCGCCCCTCCAAACCCATCTGAGTGGTGCCAGGGAAAGAAAACAACTCAATGAAAAGGTAGGTGTATGATACCAGGGAAAAAACCAAGCACAGAACAAAAGGGAGAAAGCAGAGGGAAATGCAAGTCTAGCATTTTAAAGCAAGTAATTTAGCTTGAATATGAAAAATTTTATGGAGCAACCTTGATGTAACTGCCAACAAATATGGAATCTACGAAGTGGTGATCAGCACTGAATAAACACCTTCAAACTTCATCCTCTRTCTCCGCATTTCCACCTTCCCCCTCCAGCCTGTCAAATGGCGCAAACGAGCAYTGACTTGGGGTGGATATAACCTGGGTGGCTCCCGACAAGGATGAGATGAGGTCTGGCAATACACTGATTTCAATTTTGAATTCCRGCAACTACCGAAATGCGCGATAATATGGGACAAAAGGGTGATTTTGTCACGGAGGTGTAGAAGTTTATGTGATTCAGTTTTCTTATATCACTAAGGGAAGGACGCAAAGGAAATGCAACACTTCTTGGCGATGACGCTGAAGCAGCAAAGCATGAATCTTGAGCAAGCGTGGTTCCATTCTACCTCTGCCTATCACTAGGCTAAAAAAACCAACTCAATTATATTTCAGAACATACTGTGTTAGCACAGTGCCCCGAAGACCACTGCCAAATGGATGATGGCGCGGTGATAAAAGCATGTTTCTTACATCAGACATGTTGGCTCAACAGTTTGAGATCTGCATGGCACCAAACATGGTGAAAGATACGGAGGTGCGTGCACGTAAATACTGACGTGGGAAGATAAGCACATGGAGCRTCTACACAAACACAGACTGCGCAGCATGAATGCACAAAAAGGCAAGACCGCCCAGCACGGTAATTATTCATTGGTTAATTACACCTTGCATAGTCAGGCACTACAGCTGGAAGATCTAACACTGTTCCTAAAAGGATGGAAGGATCGCTCTGCTCCCACTGGGACGGGGCTTTCATCCGAGCATCCACACCTAACTGCCGGCTGCCTACGCTGGAAACGTTACAGCTTCCCACCCCCTCCGCAGCTCTAGGCACTAACATCTCACCCCACCTCCTTCAGCTTTGAAAGGGCCTTTCTCTCTCCGCCTCCCACCCCACGGTGCCGGAGCCTGCGCTGGTGGACCCAGAGGGACAGGGCAGGGGCTGTCCCTGCCACCCTCCTCCGGCTCAGCCGCTGCACAGGGCTCAGCGTTTCGGCGAGACGCTTTGGTGCTCCACAGTCTCCTCCAGGCATTTGAGGGCAAAAGAGGAAGCAAGATAYGGCTTTATAGGAAGCCAGACTCCTGAGAGATTGCTTTCCCTCTTCTGCATATTCATAACCTCACGTTAAGTTCAGTCACGTGGACAAGGAGAGACACCAGCAAGAGACAGAAGCAYAAAAGCGGCACACGGTCTCTTTCGATGGCTGCGTTCTGTAGCTACAAAGCTTCGCTGCCACCTTTCACAGATTCTGAGGATTCTGARTGTACCCCAGAATCAGAAGGAAGGGAGCCCGTGCCCACCGCAGGGATTCATCTCTGGCATTTTCGGCAACCGTGCCCTGATAACTGAAGCAGCCATRACAAAACCCTGCTCCAGGAGTGGGTATCTCCAGCAGGCCTCAGAGATGCAAAATAATTTGSTGATCCTTCTGCAAATGAAATCACCAGCTTCCAAGAGCCCTTCTGCTAGTGCCTGAAATGATATGCTGCTTCTGAGAAATGAAAGGTCAGCTGAACAAAGTACACAGGTGATTCCATCTTCCTTAGGSTTTCTTAAATCACTACCYATGCAAATCTGATGACTCTGCATACAGGTATCTCCAAACAAAGTAAAATTAAYGCTTAGGATAGAGTGTACAAACTAGGGTTGTATGTYCATGCAGTATTTAAGGAAAAGYRCTACGATTTCTCATCTTACTTCTATACCTTCTCCAGAGTAAACCCACACTAAACGAGGTATGCCTGTAACGTACACAYGCACAGACACAGCTTCTACAGATACGTCTGCATTCCAACACTTGTATGCTCTTCCCTGCAGAGCAGATGACCAGATTGCCTTTCCACATCAAATTCTTTCTCCCATGGTCAAAAGACTATCCAGACGACACCTTTTACGCCCGTGTTAGTTACTCTGCACTGGTATCACATCCATTTATTATGTCCCGTATCARACGACAGCGAACCTCGAAGCCTCCGATTCAAAGCTTCAGGAGGAAGCAAGGCTACAGATGACCAGCAAAACCCACAGCACCAGCAGACAAGGTTGTCAGTTATCAATCACATTCCTGAAGACTAAAAMCACTTCTTCTCTTGTTAGCTAGCATTTTATTAATGTCTATATAATAMGTGTAGATAAACCAGAGAACAGATAAGATAAAACACTGCAAGGGGGAAAGGAAAGGTATCTCCGTATCATGATAGTTGGGACATTTTACTTGTAAATGTAAAAGGAGAGCAGAAGGAGAGGATGGATTAGATGGTCACTTACAGAAACTTTTGTTCTTCTACCTTTTGTTTTAAACACACACACACACGAACATAACTAAACCAAAGGTTATAAACTATATTTGTTATGCTGAGAACTTGCTGTCAGTACTGTGTTCATCTCCCTGAAGGTTTGACTGATCTACGCCTGGGCTGTAACACTCCAAAATGAATCCTTCAAGGTTACTACGAGAACAATAGATCTTAAAAGCTGTGATGAACTGTTCCATTTTTACATTATAGTCTCAAGGATTCTCCCCCCCAAACCACAGAACTAGTTTTCCACCCCATCATTCTCCTCCTGATCTTTTTCCACAACTTCCTTCTCGTGTATTCAATAACAGCCAGTTAGGATTGCTTTGTTTGCCACAGTAATTTACTCCACTTGTTAAAAGAACCGAGAACCTTCTTTAGTTCTCTATCCCCCACGTTAATAACGAAAGTTCACGGAGAGATTCCCAAGGGACAGTTTTTTATTGAATTTAGGAATGTAAAATACGAACTACGAAATAAAGCATCATCTAAAAAGGTTTTACAACATAGACTCAACATTTCTCAGCATGAGAAATACAGTGAAAGCAAGTGAGCTTTTCTACTGGCATGGAGGGGTGGGGAGGGAAGGACTGTAGCAGTAATTAGTTGGTTTAAAAAGGTTAATCTTTATGATCACGCTAAGGCTCGCAGTTACTCCATGCAACCGTCTGGTCAAGTTAATGGACTACAAAATTCAGTCCTAAAAGCAGGAGAGCTGACCTACTGATAGTGTGCTCACCCCAATGAAGTGCTCGCTGCCTTCCCGATCCAGGAAGGTCCTTCAGCACCCAGAAACCAAACGTTAAGCATTCCCAGAACCTCAGTGATACTGATCCAGACATTAAATACTCACGTGTCTAGCAATATGCAAGCGTGAAAAGGGTACAGACTTGGGCTGTGAGGCCCTAGCACTGGAGAAGACTACTTCCACCTGGAAATTTTTTACTTGGGGAATTCTGAACCCATATTTCACATCTTGTTGCTATCTCAGAACAGTTCAGAAGTATGCGAGTTCAAAAACATTTACAGACTTTCAGATTTTAAAGACCACTTGCAAAGACCGTGTTTGCAGCATGCCCTACTTAAACCCAACACAGCCTCTTTCAAAGCTCTGGCGCCTAGTGCTAGAAACCCAAGGCCGGCTCCTCTGTTGCTCAAAACTCACTTTGTGCTGTTGCAGTACAGCAGGGACCCACATACACACATCTGTACCTCGACATCTGACGCAGAAAGCAGGCTTGCTGCAATGCTGAATATATCTAGAAGCTTCCATGCACTTGGCTGAGACCTAAAACTGGTCAACACCTCCAAAGTGACTTTGCATTTGTACATTTAAAATAGATTTTGACAAGTCTGAATATACACAGAACTTGCACGACTTCATACAATCCCTTCCAATAATATCCAGCAGTGCATTTTCAGGTATGCCTCGTTCAAAGGTCAGAAAAGCAACTTTGATGCTGTTTTGTAAAAGCCATGTTTTTCCCACTGTGTGAACATGGAATATACACATTTACATACTACATGCAGTAAAAGGAATAATCTTCTAAATGCAATCTGAAATTTAAAACTATTTCTTATCKCTTATTTTCCAGAGCTGTATTATTTTTCCTCTAAAAATGATTAAAGCAAGATATCCAATTWATTTTAGGGATGGGGAACAGCACGAGGCACTTGATTTCAATTTCAAACAAACACGTTTAACTGCAACCGAACACAGTTAGCACCTCCCCCCAAACTTCCGTATTTTTATATGTTCTTTTTCTGAAATAGTACCAACAGCTGTTATGTGACTACATTTTGCCTCCATTCAGACACATGAAACACACAGACTTTAACCTGGCCRGGTAGGATCTGGCAGCTAACCGCAGCGTCCAGCCAGAAAAACAGAAATCCTCTGAAAGACCTGCAGGGCATCCAGCACGTAGCTGCAAGCTGCCTTACGTGGCCAGAGATTCTTCAAGGGAGAATTTTAGGACAGGTACAAAGAGCACTCCAAAACATTGCTGATAAGAAAGTCTTTGAAAATAAAGCATGGCATAGCTCTAGCTATTACCACGAGACACAGAAATGTCTAAATCTCTGATATTCGAGCCAGATGAAATAAGAGCAACACTAGCAAACTTCACAGATCTTTAATCAGCCTGTCCCACCTGTACAATTCTCTCTGATGCACACGCAGACTCATAAGCTCGTGAAAGTTTGAGAGAAGGGGCATGGCCAGCCAAGCAAGTAAAAAAAGTAAGGGAAAAAAGGAGGTAACRTTTTGGGCTCCATTTTCTGAAAACGAACCATTTTCTGGAGACCTCTTCTCCGGAATCAGCATTTCTGAAGTTGAAAATTTACTGTAACAGAAGTGTGACAGCAGAAGGCTGTGCAAGATAGAGATTAATCTGGGTTTACAATCCAGACCTTGCTGAGAGCAGCRCACATGGAAGAGCTGAAGGCACAAGGGTTGTGGCAAGCACCATGCTGGTAACGGAAAGGAATTTGGGCCACAGTACTATCACCATCTGTATTATTATAGCTTAATAGCTTTCAGGCTAAGCTGCCTTCCTACACTCTGTCTTGCCTTATCAAATATGACAAGATTAGCACTACACAAGATGCTGAATCGACAGCTTTGAAGACCGGAGCCTGCTCTCCGTTGGGTGAGGATAAACTGGGCAGAAGCAACAAGAACTTCCTACACTTTTATCCTCAGAAGTGGAGCACGACTGGGACAGAGCAGGATATGCTAGAAAGGAAAGTTCAGTTGCTGCCTCTTATTCAGCMTTCAGCATCTTTCCCCAGAGCCTCGGGGAAATTAGCAACGTTCATTAGCAACGGGTAAAACTGCTACATTCCCAGGAAGGAGAAATGGGAATCCTATATAATCTCAATACCAGAATACTTATATCCAGTAAACTAGTGACTCCAAGCCAGGCTAACATTTTGCACTCGGTGAAGAATCCCTTCCCCACATTCCCCAATATCCAAGATAGCAGATATCCCACTCCAAACACATCCTTTTGTCTCCAGTGCCCACACAATCAAAGCTAGTGATATCTTCCAACAGAATTTCATTCTCAGTTAAGTGACTGAAATGTTTATTACAATTAAATTCTTCTTGGCAAGAATATATCATAGGACCAGGAACATCTTGCATACAGGGTTTTTCTCAAAATTGAATTAATTTTCTCTAAACATGCCCCACCATTTTCTGCTCTGGACATTTTGGGCAATTTACATCCTGCTGTTTAGTTACCTTATTGGGCCTTGGCTCCCGAAACACTGGAGACTATAAGCACTCTCCTGTGAGAAGTGAGGCATTTTCATTTCAGACAGAGAGTGATGTTTTAAATTCAGTCCATCCATTTTTCTTAACCAAACTTTGCATCCGAAATTCAGGCGAGTGAAATGTCCAAACAGTACCTCTTTGATGGGTGTAATGGACTATGCAACAAAATGAGCAATTATATCCTCTCCTCTAAAAACTATTTTAAGAAATGCTACATTCTGCTCCTATTTTCATTTATATAAAATATAAACTCAAGTTAATTCGGATCCCTCCTGTTTAATCTTAGAGTCCCCTTAAGAGCCCAGTCATCTCTCCAGAGTCGTATGCATAAAGAAACTATGAGTCTTGTTTCTGATTTGAAAAGAACCTAATGTAAAGATGAATGGACCTAATGGATTCATTCCTGCAAGAGGAAAACACACCAGTGACAAAGTGACATTCTGAGCATGCCTCTAACATATCAACCGCTAGACACACTGGAAGGGAGTAACTAATTGGGAGACCATAAAAATCAGTATTATAAGCTCCTGCACAGCAGTGGTATGATCTTTCTGCAGGGACTATTAAATAAAACGCCAGGAGAAAAAGAGAGAGACTGCTATTGCCTCTGTAGATTTTTCCAAAAGGTCTTTTTTGATGTGKTTCTTTATCCTTACTCCTGATTTTACAATGGTAACATTAATTCAGTTTTGAAAATTGTTTACAGTTTGACACTTTCCACCCTAAAAGACGACAGAAATAATGAACCCCAGTCTGTCATTGAGCAGGAAGCATACAGTATATATTAAATGCACACACACCGATCCCCTCCATTCCCACTTTAACGAGTTAGTATATGCTTGTGAATAGAGCACTGGAAGGAAGTGATGCAGTAATGCAGAGGGAAGAGAGGGAAAAGCATTAAAACTTTTAAGAGTGACGGCATTTTAGAGATTACTGGAAAGTCAAATGAAATGTTCAAGGAGATCATTATACAAAAACAGCGTAAGGAGGAGCCAAAAAACTTACACACTGATGTCTTCTGGTTAATGTCCTTGCTGGGCATTAGCTTCACCCCTCTGGACTTCAGTTCGATTTGCTTTTTGACTACAGAGACAGATTTAAAACAAAGCAAAAGACAAGGAAAAGATTTAGCTAAGCATTAGRGGTTATTTAAAAAGAAAGTGAAGCAACAGTTGTCCACCGCCCACAGTGCAGGATATCCTGCACCTTTCCCTTACAGCTCAGACAACTTATCCTGACCCCTCAAAACCATTAGGGCCCCCTTTTCATTTACCTTGTTAGGTCTGGACTAGTGTCTTTGGGGATCTGAGCCAAGCTGACCCAATAAGAACATAAAATTGGGCACACAACCGCATCCCTCTGTAACCATGCCATTTTGCTTAACATACTAGAAATGGGAAACAGACAAAAGGGAAGCTCTAAGAAACTTCAGGGATCTCGAGAAGAAAATGCTGAGTTAGTTTTACCCAGTTTTACTGATGCAGTTWTTCCGTGAATACATTATACGGTAAAGCCATTCCCTGCTTCTGTGGGAATACAGCACTCAAATGACACCCCATAACCTAAAAATTGTACACGATTTGCATAAATAGCAGACTCAAAAAGGCAGTAAAATAGCAGAAAAGAGGGCCATATTAAAACCATACTGCTGGCAGAGAAGTATAAATTTACAGACCCACTATTTAATAGCCACAGGCACATCAATTATAAAATCTTCATRGTGACTCTACCGAGGTCCTGTTGTGACCATTCACCTCTTCGCTCTAAACCTCATCCAGATGATGAGAAAACAAATGAGGGTAGCAACAAGACTTCTATCCATCCATCGCCAAGAGAGACCCATCCTTCTTCACAATATGAAAATTCTCCGCGTTACTGAGCAGCTATTTGTTTTTATTATCTCAACTTGGCTATTACTGGGGTTGTCTCTACACACGAGGGTTTTGCACAAAACCCACACTGTCAAAACCATCTGGATACCGGTAGAGACACAATGGCTTCCTGCAGCACACACACAGATATTTTTGACTAACACACAGCAGAATTTTTACTGGCATATTTGAAGTTAATGTGGTTAAAGAGTAACTTCACAACAGAAAGCGTGATGTCCAAATCACTTTATAGGATCCTTTTTCTGATGAGCCAGTCCTTGTCTATGGAGAAAAACAGTCCATTTTCTACTTCAAACTGTTCTTTCCTTGTTCTCCATCTTGTCATACTTTCATCCCTAAATTAGCACATTTCTAAGACAAAGTTGTCAAGAAAAATTACCAATATAACTAACAAGTTTTTTTTAATCATGCTTTTCTGGCTTAAAAAAAATAAATCTGTTTATAACATCTGTTTGCAGGAGCTTCAGACAGGGAGATGTCAAGCGTTATTCCTTGAAGCTTACCTAAGGTAGTGCTTTTCTGAGCTAAATGCTAGCTYAGAGCTTTTTGTTCATTGTTTGGTTACAGCTTTTTGCTTTCTCTTTAAATAAAGCAGTTACAACTTCAAACTGAGGTCCACATTAGCTTAAAAATATTCATGAAGAAAAGCTTATGTTGTTCATGTCTTTCTTACTAGTATTAGTATCTTTAATCTGTTGGGAGTTTTTTTGCCTTTTTTTTTTTTTTTTTTAAGAGGGGAAAAATAATTAACAGTATGCCACTTTCAAGGCAAATCTAACACACACTTGTTTCTTTTTTACTGTAAATCCACCTGCAAACGCACAAGGAGAAAAGCAGCAGGTCTCAGAACGCCCCAAATGGCCACATATTCCTCCAGGTCACGGCATGGTAATTCTGGGATATTYGCAGTCTGACCTCGAGGTTTTTAACAAACGTACCGTATCAAGGGACCGAAGAAAGGACACGGGGCTACAAAAGCTGAAATTTCTGGGCAAGTCTGGAACCTATTTCTGCCTCAACTAGAACAGCAACAGCTTTAAAACACAAACGAGAAATGACAGGCTTTAGTAAAGGCCCCGGGCTACCTCCCGTACCCTCTCGCCTGTGCACTAACGGCCGCAGCCAGCAATCGCTCCAGCTCCGCTGGGCTCGGGGCAGCAGCAGATAAACCCCTTGCAGCAAAACACTAGACGGGGAGTAGGATGAGTTTACAGGGTCCCTCTTACAGGCACTCCACAGCCTTCTTCCAGTATAACAGAGGGGGTCACAGCTACCACCATGTCCTGTGCAAAGCCCCTGGCCCCGGCACCCTTTTGCTCAGCGCAGCGGGAGCAGCCGTCAGCCCGGCAGCACCCACGGAAGCGCTCTTCCCGGGGGGAATTCCCTCTGCCTGGGGGAGCTGCCCCGCTCTCGCAGCCGCCCCGTCCCTCGGCAGGACCCGGAGGCGTTTCCATCCAGGACGGGACGGCACTGGGGCTCTCCGGGCTCCTGCTGATGCCGATCGCCGCAAACAGCCATCGGGATAAAGCGCTGAGATGTCCTGTTCTGCTCACCCGCCATAATGCTGCAGTTAAYGAGCCTCTGGCACTTTCCAAGCAGGTACAGGGATAACCTCGTAGTCACAACCAATATTCCCTCCCAGTCAATAAAACACAGTCAAGCCCAAGTATCTAAGGCTAAATTTGAGCTATTGCAGGATGTACAATGGCTCATGACTCTGCAGCATCTAATTCATTGCTCTGTAAAGTGCTTTGGGGCACCATCAGTAAAAGAGCAGCTTTATAAAAATAATTTCCATTTTTATATTCTCTACAACTTCCCTTGCAAGTTATTTTATAGAATTACCAGTGAATTTTTCTCCTAGCCACACACAGACAAGCACAGGTCTGTTGATTTCTGCATGATAAAGTAAGCCTGTAGCCTTAAAGGACAAGCAAAGCTTCCCAACCACCAACGTATGCCCTACACACACAGCACCGATGCTGACGCCGTGGCGGAGATAACGCAGCCCTGGCAGGGCCAGCACTTCTCCTCGGGGCACCACCGGCTGCTGAACTACAGCAACGCGCAYTGATTTCACAGGGCTGCTGAAGGTCCCGCAGTCCAGCAGAAGGCAATCCCTACGGAGAGTTCACAACTTGGACACGTCTGGGCCTTGCACGCAACTGCGAATTTTTAAAAGGACACACTAAATAACAAAGGTTCACCCATATTCATTCCTGTCTTCCAAAATCCAGCTAACAGAGCGAGCCCTGCTCCAAATTTGTGACTAATASAAAACCTAGCTCCAAAAGACCCGACAGTAGTGAAAACAAGTAGCAGAAACCAGACATCCATCACTAGGGACCAATCCTAAAATACAGAGACTAAACTGCATTATCCATGAAGTATATACTCCCATAATTGCATCGTGTCTCTTTCAACACTAATTGATAAAGAGAGATCACTATAATGCTCTCCTCTTAATCCTTCATTTAGTTCGCGACATGGAGCCATAATGATGAAAGTCAAGCTTTACAAATTACTCAATTTAGATTAGGACAAGTCAGAACACAGTATYGCTTGCTTTTTAAAAAAATAAATAAGTAAGAACAATTCTACTCTATGCCCTCAAAAATCTGGTATATAAAATCTATTTTGTTTATAAATTTGAATGCGGAACAGTACTACAAAGGACGGTGTCAGGATAATTGGGTGAACAGAAATTCCTCTGTTTTCTGGAGGGTGTGGCTGCTCACACATATCTGATAGATCTAATGGAATACACAGTGTCCTGTCAAATTTGAAAGATGACATTACAAAGCTTTTCCAGCAAGCAGGCAGTCCRGGGGTGTTTCTTTTAAACATTTCATGTTGCTCTAAATGAGAATTTAAGACGACATTTATTTATTTTTAATTTGGAAAACAGCATTTCAGCAAAAATCTATTCCATGAACCTCTGTTCCCCTTGCTAAAAGATTGCTATTAAATACAGASTTGCCTAAATCTCTCTTCCTCCTGTTGGGGTGTTTTAGAATTATCTGGGATACTACGGCAGGCTGCTTACAGGGATTCTTATTTGAGTTGGAAGTGACGAGAAACACCCTCAGATGCAACCATTTTGAAACTCATCATTTATGCCCTCCATCAGCTAGCCTAAGCAACGGTTCTTTAGGAATCGGAGCGTGCAACAAGCACCAGAATTATCCTGTCTTTGCCCCTGTCTCAGGATTTCTCAGAGACTCAACAGGTTGCACAGCATAAGCTATAAACCCTTTGCAGCTCTAAAGTGTGATCCAAGATGAAGATTAGCAGATCTGCCAAAAATTATGCGTATATATTTATAGATATATACATATCCCTAAAAGCCATTTATGTGGTGCAGTAWGTGCAATAGGTAGTTCATCAGACCATTATTAAAGGCGACAGGTCTGCTGGTATTCTGCACTGTGCTACGGGCTGAAACTCGCCCACATTCCTCTTTCTACCTGAGGGTGGAGGACAGAAGGGAAAGGGAATGGGGAGGGGAGATCAATAAAAGATGTGATTATGTGTGGTAACAGTCAGCTAAAAAGGAATTTGGGACCCAACTTATGTAATAAAATATGTGGAGAGAGGGACTACACCAGCCAGAGCGTTATTTAGATCTGTTTAGCATAATTTTAAATTCAGCAGCTTTTTCATTACCTCATTTACAGAGGGGATGACAGGGGATACCTGGCCCCTAACCCCTGTGCTGTCACCTCTCCCGAGTAAGGCACTTCTAGCTTATTTTCCTACCACCTGCAGGTACACRGCACCTTTTTGGGAATGAAGGCAGGAGAAAGGGGAGGGGAATCGATGCACCAATTTCTCTACAGTCCCTTTTATTTGCTTTTACAGGGTGTGGGGAAAAAAGTATTTGCAAGAATGAAAGATTCGTCTTATATAAAAGGGAAAAGGAAATGGAAAAATATTCTAACTTTCCCTGGAAGGGAATGAATTTACTGTATTCAACATAAAGAAAACCTGTATACAGGCTGATTATATCTAACCTTGCTTTTACATTCATAAAGAGATTTCCAAACTGGGGCACAGATTAGAAAGAGCTGAAATGGAACACACAGAAGGCGTTCTACTAAAACTAAGTATCACTGTTTAACAAGCTGGAAGGGAAATTAGTTTCTTATAATTATCAGCAAAGCCAGATACTGTCTCAGAGGACACAGAATGTTAATAAATGATGTATGCACGTCTTCAGAAAACGGACAAGTTAGATCCATCCTAGTCCTCTCTTCCTTCTCTTGGACAATCCTGGGGTCTGCTTATGTCTCTACTACTGAAAGAGACATTTTAGTTGCTCTACTTTATATGGCCTTACATATCCTATTTTGTATGTATTTATTTAGTTATCCACATTAAAATATTTATGCTCAAACAAGGTTATGCTCCTCTGAAAAGAGTTATGCTGATTTTTTTGAGGTTGCATTGGCATCTTTAATGTTCTATGGACACAGATTCCATTGACTACAAAAATCTTGCTTTTATCCCTGGGTGTTTTTGCTTTGTTTCTTGTTTTGTTTTTGTTTAAGTATTGAAATCTTTCCTAACAGATGGAAAGAACCTGACAAACTCCACAAAAAACAGCAAACGTGTGAAGAATGAGTGTCAGATTCCCTTTGCCAGCTAGATGGAGGTCCTGCTTCAATGCCATTTCAAGAGCACATTTTTAAGTTCATCTTTTAAACGCTCAATACACTAAAGCACGGTTCATTGTAACTAACAAAACAGTTTCTAAGGAGTGTGCTAGATTAGAACCCCCTGACATTTATCTAATCAGAGGGAATTATAACATTAATCTTTACTTTTCTATTTAAGAAAAAAGGATGATTCAGACAGGTGTTTTAATAGAAAGCAGCAATCATGACAGCAAAGGAAAATGTCATAGCAAAAGCCATCAGCTGCATGCACTCATTTGTGTTACACRGAAAAAAACAAAGGTGTTTTTCCTCATAATTTAAAGTAATTTATATGTTAAAGGAAAGCAAGGRAAGTTAAGTAATAACGGTGATTCATAAAGCAGAGGCCATGTTGAGGCCATGACAACGTTGCAGGAACAGGGCCTGCTTGCAGATTTATCGAAGGAAACTCCTCTCCCTTTCAYTTTGTTCCTGCTAGTCTAGGGCTACGGTACTTCTGCTCGAAGTCCTGTTTCCTCCTTTTGAGGAAAGCTACCGAACTACACTGACTCAAACCTCTGGAGAGTGGATGAGGAACTGGACGTCATTCCTGCTCCTTCCCTGCTTCACCTTCCCTCTCCCTGATCCTGCCTCCAGAGCCGGCTGCCTGAAGCAACGCCACACCACTGCGCCCACAAGTCCTCCAAAGTCCTCARAGAAAGGCATCAACAGTTCTAAGGAATCCACTCGACCCCACATGTGTGGGTGACCATTTGGTCCCAACCAGGACGCACTGGACGGCCGTTAGCCGCGCTCGCCCGCAAACCTCGGGACACAACAGGATCCTTCCTCTGCTTGACTTGTGCGCTAACGCATTCCCTCTCCCCAAATAGCACCTTAAGGTCCCAATTCTGAAATCCACCCTTTTAGGGATGACCAGTAGATACAGAACAGTTTACATCTCATTCCAAACAGGCTCAGGTAGGTCTCGCTCGAGCAGCGTGTAAACGCAGACACAGTCACTGTGGGACTCCAGAYCGCCCCTCGCCTGGTGGCACCCCGTCCGTATCGCCATACCCCCCCCCAGCGCTTTCTGCAAAACTGCCGGTAAAGGAACGTCTACTAACAAAGCATACAGTGCAAATGAATTTTCCTGTAGCTCTCAAGTGTTTGTACTCCCAACAACTGCYAACAGTAGCTCTCCACACGACAATGCCTGGATACCCAGCTGGAAAATTAATGTTAACAGGATACAGAAGGATCATGCAGGAAGTTAGTTGTAGAACCTCAGGAAAAAAAAGTTTGGCTAAACACACACTGTGAAAAGTGAGACAGGGCAGTAAACATTTACCTTGATATTGGGCACTGAACCCCTTCTGCCTGTGGTTGCCATCCGACGTGAAGTGAAGCCGCAGCCAATTTTTACTGCTGATAACCGGGGCAGGCAAGTTCATTCCAGTAAACCTGCAAGAAACCAACAAGTAACAGCCAAATGTTATTCCGACTGTGAATTATACCCCAACTACCTGTTCTTCCAGGTAATCCTCCTCCTACATGAATATAGGAAGTCCTTAATGAGCACCRTATGCTCAAAGAAGGCACCCCGTACACCCCATGGTGGTTTCTATGCGTGTGTTCCTCTGCTTGTCTTCCCACCTGCCGGTTACACATTTGTAGTTACAGGGGTTTCTGCTCCTTTCTAAGGCGGAGGGTGAGGGGGGCTGAGCTGGGTACTCAGTGTYTGTGGTACCAGGCGAGTGAAGGGTCCGGCTGGACGGCCGAGAGGCTCCAGYCTTCTCCTGCACCGCAAAGAGCGAGCGGAAGGTACAGAACAGCCCTGAACTAGAGGAGCTCTACATCTTTCCCCAGAGTAACAGAGCCCCGTAGCTCTGTCACCTTTTGTATCTTATTGGTATCAACACAGAAGCGACGTAAAATCATCTCGGGGGACACGCTACACCTAAAGTATGCAAGATGAGCCTGACTCTCAAGCTTATGCAGTTCCTGCCTTCATATTCGGTTAACCCCGCTAAAAAAAAAAAAAAAAGTATGTTTATTTTAACTGAGTAAGAGAAAGGATTGCAAGAATGATTTTCTTTTACTGGAAATAGCCAGCAAGAAGCAGTGATTTACGATCTATCCCAACCTGGAGAAGATTACAGCCACCAAACATGAAGTGGAAAGCTCCACAGCCCATTAGCAGTCCTTCAGCAACTGTTCCCTTCATACCTCTTTACATTTTTTTTTTAAGTATTATGCTGTTTGCTTTATTAAACTCCAGCTCATAATTCTTGGCTGAGTTGTCACATGCCAAGTCTTGGCCCGGAACAATGTTTACCTAAGTCACAGCAGTCTTGAATTGAGGTATATAACGGTTACATTAACCATGGTAAGGAGAACAACACTACCATGACAAAAGCTATTAAGGAATCCTATTATTGTTAATGAAAGCCCATTTAGTTTTTTAATCATAGTCTGTCACTTATTTAAAAATTATTGGCATTCCAATACCTATGCTTTTTTAGATGAAGGTAAAAGGATCCTGGAAATCTATTCCATTCAACGGGATACTTCAGATTTTATTACCACGCATTTTCAACAGCAGAACTGATAGCCCAGAAAATATTTCAGAAGTCCTTCATTCAACTAACACCTCCGAAGTTGAACTTACCTTTTTCTAAAGCGAACAGTAGGGAGCCAGGATGGTACTTGGCAGCATATTTATTAATGGTAGATGAACTGCAATGTAATCCTGCTCTACTTGTTAACGAAATAGCAGGGATGATTATGCCGTATAACTAATGCATCTCTGCCACCTACAGTACAGACTTTAAACCTTGTATTATCTTGTGGCTGAATTCTGCATAATTGTGAAGCATGACTGAAAACATTCTTTACACCATAAAATTGTTTAAAATTGTTCCTGATCATTTCTCTATTGATTATTTTCATCTCAATTTTGCAGACCCTTTTGAAATACAAGGTGTTATAAAAATGGATTCTATGTGGCATTCTGCCATCCTTGGATAACTCAAAGACAGTTGAACCAATTTAATTTGAAACTTTTTCAAATAACTTTTYCAAGTAAGTTCAGACAAACATATTTTGGGCTGACGGCAAACATGGGATGCCTAAAACCAATTCTGAGAAAGTTACTGTGGCTGGTTGTTATGACAACATGTTTAAACTTAGTACTCTTACCCTCAAAGGCTGTTTTATTATTCATTCTGAATCAATAGTCAAACTTCTCATAAATAATCTTCAAGTATGCAGAGCCAAATTTTACTTTCATAACTGTGGAGAGCCRAGTAATTCAATTGCCTGATATAAGAACTAGAGAACAATAAAACTAACTTGCCTGAACGAGGCAGAATTTCACTCTCTTGTCTCCCCATCCCTCCCTTTTTTTTTTTATGTATATCTTCTTGAGAAGTGGACTCAGTAGCCTGCAGACTAGTAATCTACTTACACATACACTTCGTTTTAGGTATGTGAATAGTCCACTCTCAACTTCCAAGGATCCCACATACATGAAGTGCTAGAATTCTACCAGCTGAGTGMATTAACACTTTGAAAATCAATTAGAAAAATTAATGGATTGCACTTTTTGCTACCTTAGCAATAGCATAAATAATTACYGAAGGCAAAAGCAGAAGTAGAGAAAAATAATCAATCATAACCACAGTGCTTTGCACCCACTTTGCACTGCTATAAAGAAATACAGAAGATTTAGGTTGAAGRAAAACGGTTCCCTGAATTTCCTGCATGGAAATTTTTATCAGCACCATATGTCATTTGCTTAAGACATTGACAGCTTTTTGAAAGGATTAAATCAGCCAAAAAAAAAAAATCACTATCAGGTCTTCATTTCCATATACACCACTGCTCAAACTCTCAGCAYACAGAAAGACTGTATTCTCTAGGGCTCTAGTCTAACAGACTCCCTTTTTTCCCTTTTATCTTCCTATCCCTTTTATTTCTGAAGTTAAGTAGCTCGTTGTTAATGTCAAGGTGCAGGTTGTGGTGTTTGGAGCTAGTTTAGATCCCAGATCCTGCTGGTCATCGGCACCCAACTCAGATTTTTGCACTGAAGGAACAGCTAAGACACACCAACAATGATGGCAAAGAGGAAGAAGCTGCTTCCTTTTTCACACRCCCCAGGCTCCATCAAAATGTCCCGGCAGCAGAGCATCGTTGCCGAGTGTCCGGAATCCTAATGAAATCACTGGGACAAGCACATGGAAACRCACCACGCAACAACTGGAAGTGTGGGTTTTGGAGTTTCGGGTTTGTTTTGTTTTGTTTTTTTAAATTGATTCCAGTTAATAGAATTAGTTCATGAAAATAAAGGCCTTACTTTTTGATTAGCTTAATTGCTTGCAGAGATACAGCTTCAGGCTCTGTATCTGCACTGAGCCCTCTCATATACCCCACAGAGGAAAATCTCTATACAATGGAAAAGGAATATTTACTCTGTGCACGCTATTGTTCCTCCCAGCACCACGGCAGCTGTAAACCTACACGCGTGGAGCATCTAACGGAGAAAAAACCAACCACCCTTTCTTCAGTGCTGAAGGTGGGAACGCGCTAGAAGATACACGCGTTAATCCCAAAGCTGCACCTTCTCCTGTTTCACAGGGTTCCGCCAGCAGGCAGGCCACCTCACACGACCAAAAAAAGAGCATCCCAGTCTTCCAGTTCCTCTCCCCCAGCTGCCACCACCAAGTCTGCAGGCGGACAATTGCAGGATGAAGGGTTCATTCCCAGTGAAATGCGCATTGCCCAGCACCAGACTGGATGGGTCGGCGGCAGAAATGTTCTGAGGATAAGCAATAACATGGCTAGAGCTACGCATTTAATGGAAAACATCATGCTCACCTGCAGTTAACTACTAGCTTTTCACCATAAGGCTCCCACAGGTTTAAAATAATCATTAGGAAGCATTAATGGTTAATTGATAATGGAATATTTAATCACAGACAAACACAGTTGAACTGAAGCAGCCGCATGGTCTTTGAATGCAAATGCCCTGGCTGCCACTGCTGAATCCCAAATGAAATGGGAAGGATGCTCAGCAGGCAAGAGTCAACAGCAATCRCGAAAACCAGAGAAACACCCCACCAAGTCTCCTGCAGGAGCTACCACCGACCCGTCCGCGCACAGGGATATCACCAGGCAGCACCAATTAGCACTGCTCAACCTGCGGGCAGACCGACAGCAGCCTAAGACAAAAAGGCAGAYGATAAAGGCTGCGACAAGTTCTTGGAGAGGATGCTGACTGTGCTGTGACACAGAGTACACGATGTTTGTACCACCAGCTTCTCAAGGTCACGTTATTTTTCTCTCTATAAACCCAATGCTGCCTTGCTGTCTTCAAGAAAAAGGAGGAGCTACATTACAGAGATTCAGAAATGCGCAGAGCTAATTAAAAGAAGCTGAAACTCCTCTCCCGATTCCCCAGCATACTTTTGTACTACATTATGTGCACCGAATTTTCAAGACCTACCATTAGCCCAATAAATGATTGAATTTCTAATAGTCCAGTGAGTCATGTAAATAAAAGCCCTTCTATTTTGGACCTCTGCCACCGCATTTTTAAATATTCCAGACTCTTCTTTCTTTATTCTTTTTTTTTTTTTTTAAAGTCTATTAGCAATTTGAAAAGCTTTTCAAGCTTCTATATGTCCATTTCCCCCTTCCTCCCCTTTTTTGCCACCATCACCAGGAGATATGAATTGCTTGATTAAATATTCAGATTCCTGAATATAGCAACACATTAACTGAAACCTAAGGCTTTGGAATGACTAAGCAGCAATGTAAGAACTGTTTTTAAAGTAAAATCAACAACCATTACTCACTGATGGGAATTCGGTACCCATTTAATATTAAGCATCTTTTTAATCCTGGAGTCACTTGGAAAAGGAGATGAACTGAGCTTCCACCCAAAAATCTAATTTCCACAGCTTTGCCTTTCTGAGCCTGGAGGCAGCCAGAGAGGATGCTGAGGCCAGGACGGTTGGGCGAGAAACAGGCTTTCCTCTGCCCCCCTGGCCTGGTGACTGAGAATCGTGGGAACAGCCTTCCTCCGAACGTCACTTCACCCACGTCTTCAGTCGAGTCCTACAGGGACCATGTTTTTGGCTTGTGCTCTACCCACGAGAGGTCCTTGAAAGCAAAAGTTACCATTTGAACCGCACCAAAGACTTTACAGGAGAAAGAACCTGTCAGACGATGCCTAACAGTTCAGGCCCTATAGTATATTGAATAAATCTGATCAAGTTTCAAGTGTCTTCAACAGCAATGTCGAGCAGCCASCACATAGAAATCAGTGCTCAGAAAACGTAGGAACTCTTGTAATTGCTTGAAGAGCATTTAACAGCCTCAGGACAACTTGACGGTAGTGAGGATTTAAAAATTTTTTTTTTCCTTGATGTCTAAGCCTGACTTACCTTCTCCTGCAATTTAAGCTCATCTTATGCACAGCAGATAGAGAACAGATTTTAGCTTTTTACGTTGTGGTCCTTTGTGATACAGAGACATCAAATCTATGTTTCCGGCACATGCGCGGGGAGCTTTGAGGCTCCTGGCTCCCCAYGGCCATCTCCACAGGTAAATACTCCAGAACAACGGGAAGAGCGAGCTTCTGTCCTGCTCCCACACAGACAGAAGGCTTTGAACATGAACCACCAGTTAAATATTAGCTTTTCTCTGAACGAAGAGAAAAAACACCGCTCTAGGGGCAGCTGGGTCATTTTGTGGTTGAATGAGGCGAGTGGAACGGTTTRTTTACTTACATTTGCGATCAGGATGCAAGTCCCAGCTGCTTGTTGCACCAACATGGAGAGAGGACTACCTTAGGAGAGGCCCAGCACACACAGAAGASAAGAATTCACGTTGTGATCGCAAGTTTTAAAAGAGCTGGAGAGAAATAGGAGCATGCCAGGCACTTTTCGCTGTTTCCAAGCAGATTAATCTGCTGGTGTCCTATGTGAAGATTTCCTTCTGCTGTACSAGGTACTAGATTTATTTACCTTTCTGACCATCTTAACTTCCAGGAAAACAAACAAACAAGCCCACTGAAGAAACCAAAACCCCACAGACGCTCAGCTGTAACTCCCAACGTGCTCCTTAACCAGCTGTTTYCCCCACTAGCAGTCGTTGCGAGCCCATTATTCTTGCTCAATCAGAAAGACTTGCAGCATTTGCAGAATTTCAGAATGTCACTCTGAATCCTCACCCTGAACCCTGTCTGCAASTTTAGATGGCCTGTGAAAAATGCACCTCTTAAGCAACTGATTTTATCCCAAACGCTTTCCAATATTGTTTTTAACCAGAGCATTAAGGCATTTTTTTGTTAAGTGAAATTGAAGCCTCTGCATTAAACGCAGCTCCTGCAATTCCTTTATTGCATTATACAGAAAGGTTAATGGTATCAAAATTCCTCTTTTGAGCAAAAGCAGTGAAGTGTGGTTTTCTCTACTAAACTATTTTCTTTATTTCTTTTCTTGCTCTTGTATTTCACATTGGATTCAGGCGTTAAATATTTATACCATTCACTCAGCCATTCCTCCCTTGGCACAATTAGTATTACTGTACATGGATGGCACTGATTAATCTGCATTCACGCACCATTATCTATTTACAATCCCAATTCCGGCTTTAATTTGGTTCCACATGGAGAGAAAGGAAGGGGGGGGGGAATCAATAAAATGACAGAAAGTGAGCTAGAAGCACTAGAATAGTGGAAGGAGATATTTGCAGACTGAAGATCCAATTTTAACCACCCTGAAATTTGATTAGCACGAATTTGATGGGAGTACTTCTTAAAGAACCCAAATACAACGAGCAATTCATTGTGTGGATACTATACAAACCAACTGCAGGAGAGCGTGGAGTCAAAGGTCACAACTAAAGGTAAGAACTCCACTTGAAATCGCATTAYGTCAAGTGCATTACTTTGAGATAACGGATTTAAACATGAACTTGAAGGTATGCATGTGCCCTGGTGCTGTCCAGGATCAGGATGTAGTCAAACACCAGCTTCAGTGAGCCCAAATAGATATAAGACAAAGGAACATCACTGGGGCTGCTTTTTTTTWAAAAAAAAAAAAAMAAAMCTATYCTTGTTTTGGTTTATGTTTTAGCMGAGAACAAGCTGAGCCTCYGAGAGAGGAGGTTACGCTTCCAAGGTCACACCAACACTAGCTCAGGACAGGGAGTTGCRCTCTGAGCTTTTAAGATTCTGAAAAAACTTTTCTGAGAGGACGTTTAATAACYGAGACTTACTTTCTTGGGACTTTGACTCAGCAATGGCTTGTGTCAGACACGAGCGATACACGACTGGAAGGGTTGAATTCAGTCCGACAGTCTCCATGTCCCCCCTTCCGCAAGTCCGTACAAACCCAAACCTCTGCGTTTCACAGATACCTGGAGTTGACGCCTCCCACTGCTCAGGGTCCCGACCAAGCGCAGCTGGAACACCTTCTGGAAGGCCAGCAACCAGAGAAGGCACCGCGGGAGCGGCACACGCTGCGTTCCCTCCGCCCTTTCACTTGGCTGGCTGCAAATCCAACGGCAATCCTGCAGCGCTGCCCCTTGCACAAGGGCTATCCTGAACTTCCAACCGTTGCATTTTCCAACAGCCTCATCACTTTAGAATAAAGACTTTAACAGCAACTGGTCTTGGTTAGGGCCTGCCAGGGGACCATGAATCCTCGATTTGTACGGGCATATCCAAGCACAAGCACTTGCAAGAAAATGGCAGCATTGCTGCGCTGTTCACGCTCTTACCAAAAARGACTCCGGATCAGCCTTTAGCTCCGTGCTCCTACAACACCGCGCACCAGGCTTCTCAGCTCCCAGCCAGGATCACTCAGCAGCAGAGYACAAGGCAACTCTTCATTTAATCTCTCGTTACATCCCCTTGGCACACACGTGTCCGTAACTACACGCCTGCCAGTAACAGCAGCAGCCAGTCTGTGGCAGACGCTGGGTTCTCCTCGAGTCTCCAACACTTCGGGTGAACTTACCCGATATTAGACCTTCCCAGCGCACAGCTTCACCTTTTCCTGCTGTGGCTGCGTTTTAATACTAACCCCAAATGCCACCCGCTCCAGCCAATGCGGCTGTCTGCAAGAAGGGGGTGAGGTTCCAGCAGCATCTCCATGGCAGGATAAAGCAGTCACAGGAAGCTTAACACCACCTGACAGTCGCAGTCAATAGGAGATTTAAAGAGAGCAGCACGCACTCCCAGAGCCTTAGCAGAACAAGAGAAAAATAYACACAAACTGCTTAACTTTGGGGCTGTAGCTGCTCAGTTTAACCAAAATTGTTCAGGGTACAGAACTGATGCCACCCAAGCCCCGGCACCCCCAGCACTGCTTTGCAGCTCCACCACATCAGCCTTGACAGAGACTTCAATTTCCTCACGGTCTTTATTATACTGAAGCATTCTGACTATTCAGAGATTAATTTTCCTTTCAGTACAACTAGGGGACATATTGCAGAAGCTCTTCATATCTCTGTGTATTATTATTCACTTCACCTGTATTTTTAACTTTTCATCCAAACCTCTACTCAAATTATCATGAGAGCTGTACCATTAATTCTGAACATCTTATTTCAGCTTGTCTACTCTCTTAAACAAAGTATACTTAAGCACCTCTAGACCTCATTTTTCGGTCGCAAGAGACATCCCATCACAATGGACTTTTACAAGGAAAATTTAATAATTAGATCAAGTTATTGTTCCTCGCTAAATGCTGTAGGGATGGAAAGAACACACCTGCATCTTAAGTCTGTTTCAGAAGCAGTTACACAAGCCTAGAAGATGCTCAGAAAAGCAGCAAGGGATCACCTTCCCACGTCACCCCATGCCTTTGCAAGTGTCGGGCTGTCGACATGTAAATCCCTAGGGACTCCAGACTATGGAGCACCCTGTAAAAAAAGTAGTCCGTGAACATTGAAAATGAACTACTTTGACCAGTCAGGCTTGTGTCTTGTTATCAAAGGAAGTACTTGTCACCTCAGAGGAGGGGCTTCAAAGTCCTTTCCACCATCAGCACATTTTTAAGACCCACCTTGGGACTCAAGGGCCATCTCAACCCCAGGGATAGATTTAAACAGAGTTGTTTTCTGCAAGAGAAACAATACTCTCCTTTTCCAAAAGGAATGAAAACTTGCTGAACAGGACAGGTTATTTTAGAAATTAAACTTCTTGGCACGTTCAGACATACCATGACCCTACAAACTCCAGAGAACCTGGTGACACCAGACCACCTCGTGATTATTGGAAACGACAGAACATAAGAGATCTGCTCAAAATCAATCCGGGCCAGGAAATGCCACCATTACTGACTCAAGACTGTAGTACTGACAATGAAAGAATTCTTCTGATTTGGATTTCACCTCAGTCTTAGCTCCTGAATGCATCTTAAGGGTAAATCCCTCTCCTGATGTAACTAGGTCACAGCGCTTTTGACCTCAAACCCTCCGTCACCTTCTTGTTTTCTCTCAATGGAGCTACACTGATCTTTTAAGAACAGAATTCAGCTTTAGCTCTAAGAGCAACAAATCACTCCCAAAGCCTTCCAGTTATAGTGATACCTGCCTTTGCTCCTCCTAAAAGCTGGCGCTGGAAGGGAAATCTGATTAGTGTATCACTCACAGCTTGCTTACTCTTTTTTCCATCTTTTTTTGCATTCCACTGAAAGATGAAAGTGTTTCCATGCAGCAGCAAAACTTCAGTCATTGACATCAACTTTAATTACTGCCAGCTCCCAGATAAATTTGCTGGCTAGAACCAAATCGATACGKTTTTTTGCAGGAACTTTCACAGGGAAGTTCCTAATTCTTCATTTTTTTAAGTGACATTTCCCCAGCTCATCTTTAAAGACTGTAAACCAAACCCTTGGCTGATTCGAGTCGATGTAGCTCCGTTGGAAACAATGCCAACCTAATTTACACTGTACAGGGGATCTGACAATCTAATTTCTCTGCTGTTTTTCTTAACGTATGAAATGTTTCAAAATTATTTCAGTCTCTCATTAGTCTGAATTCTCTTGGATCTCTATGCTAGATTAATTATGGTCACTTTAACGAAAGAAGTGATTCATTAGTCCGCATGCATTTCTGAAACTGTCACAATGGAGCAATTTAACAGATAAGATGGTCTCCGAGGAATTCTTATTAAATTTAGCAGTTATTTATACACACACCCACTCACTACAGATAACTGGTTTCTTACATTTAATATATAKAGACAGGGTATTACATATATGTATACACATAAGCATATATATGCACGTTAGATATAGAAAAGCAAATGGCTCATCTGGCAGGCAAATACTTTGTTTTCAAGGCATTAATAGAATTTAGATTTTCACTATTAGAGTAAAATCCGCTTCAGTCTGAAGGCACCATTTCACATGCCACTTGCTGCAGCAATGAGCAAAATGCAGATGGTGCATAAAGGTAATTGTAAAGCACTCAAGCTGGCCATGAACAGAAAGCTAGTCTTCAGTCTTCACTGTAATGCAGCTCAAAGTCGCATTACAGCTTCAACTACAAAATGTTACTGAGGTCATACCTGAAGTTTAACCTTCAAAGCTGAAGACGTGTGGATAATTCTAAAATCTTTCAAAGAGACATATCTAGCGACACAGTTGGGGGGGGGCTGGGGAGGGGGGTGTGGATTTCTCTGCTCTGCCACAGACTGAACCGAGGGACAAATTCCAGAATAGGGGCTTTCTTCTGCACACCAGAAATGTGGCTGGCAGAGCCACATCCCAGGGGCATGAAAAATTCCCACTCTTTGTCACTGTGGACCCTCCGGGGGGGGCGGGTCGCCATCAAAAGCTATTAAGAAAAAAGGCTCACTGCATGTGTCAGTGACTGGAACAGTACTGCCTACAGGTAGATCTTGTGGACCTCTTGCAAATGGGAAGAAAAAGGCCCCCCACAAAGTAAAAAGGGCCCTTAATGCAACCCACCCTCACTGCAAATTGATTGAATAGAAGGAAGTCAACTGACAGAACACACGTGTGTGTTTATGGCTCAGAAAAGCCAGACTGCAAGAGCACAGTCCCATCAACTGCAGTGGTCAGTACTGAAMAAGGAGACCGTATCGCTGAAACGGGTGTGTTTTATCACATGAAAGTACTTACCATAATACTTTTRCTATGGAAATAGCATTTGGTTCCAGTCATACCAAAAAAAAAGGTAACAAACATGATTATATTTATTCTATTCAGGAGAAAACAAACACTAATTCAACACAACAGAAGAAYGGCTAATGCAATTGAAGCTTACTAATGCTGCATTGCAAATCCCCCAAAGAAATCTGCTACAGCTTTATTATAATTTCCTCTAAACCCTTTTGCCTTATTATCAGCGCTACAAAGATTGTTTTTTCTCAGTGCAGGCAGTCAGATGTGTTGATAACAAGAGAGACTATATTTATTACTAGATAAATAACAACCATTTCCATCACTGCATGCACAGATATACTCATGTCTTTGCGAGTCTAACAACGCACTTAAGTTCCATTAAACTTTGACTCTATTGACAGATTAGGCTGGAAAGCCATGGGGCRTGTTTTCACAACATTCAGCCCGCAAAATTCTGCAGACTGAGCCCAAGAAGTTGAAAGACAATTCCAGTTTCAGCCTCCTGCTTTTCCAGCGCACCAGCTGCAGCAGTTGCTTCCTTTGGGAACCGGCACACAGTCGGGTCACCTCACCTTCATCATTAAATACGCAAAACTCACTGAACTGATGCTGCCTTCCATTGCCTAACTTTACAATGTCACATTAATAATGGAAGATGCTAAGCTTAATTGACAACTGGAGTTTAGACTGATGCTCAACCACATTCAGACCGGAGACAGAAGTCCACGACTGTCCTATTTTCTCKTATGGACTCTGCCCTTACAGGCTGGCACTGTTTACAGTATGTCCTACTTGCAGGTATGCTTTCGTTAAGCATTAGTTCGGCATTCAAGAAGGAAAAAGGGACATATCCAAGCCTGCTCTGATAACCTTTCAAGCTTTTGAAGAAACAGTATCTTTAGAAAAGAGGTGGAAAGGAGGCAGTCGCTTGCAAAAGACAGTGACCTCTCTGAAGTCCCAAAGGATACTTACAAGGTTTACCACCATATTCAGGATTTTAGCCACAAGACACCTATAAGGCACTATAGTGAGTCAGGTGTCATCGGCTGTCACCAAACCAGCCCATGTGCCATCTCTAAAGACTACTTTCCTGTCTTTTTCCATTTATTTTTTGTAGTTTCTACAAAGGCTCTTCTACAGTGTAGCAAAAAGTCACAGAAACTAGGAGAAAACAAGATTTGGAAACTGAAGCTTAGATTACCAACAGCTCCATGAAGACATGCTAGAATTATAGCAGTCATGGCTGTAGAAATTGCAACAAAATGCAAARCAGCCTCAGGAGGAATGAAGTAACCAGAAATCGCAAATTCTGTTACACAAAAACTTATTTTCTAGCTTCACATTTAACACAGCGATACATGAATGTGACCAGAGTTTCTACATAAGACTACAACTTAATGCTGATAATAAGTAATGGCACACAAAACCACCAAATGCTGAAATACATCTTTACAGGCACAGTACTTCTGCCTCCCTTTTAAAGATGAAGGGAACTGATGGGCTGTGTAACAGAGTGAGGTGGTAAAGCCCCCAGAGAAAGGTGTAAGCCAGGTCTAATGGCTGCTGCCTCCAGGCAAAGTCTGAACTAATCAAGTGATGAACGGCCCCTGGGTGCCAGTGCATCCCCAGCAGCTCAGTCCCCTCCATTTCCACCAGTTCCTCCAGAAYGGGACACTGGTTGATGACAGCAGCACCGTACAGCTTCGGGAACGGCATGTCCTCTTCCCCCTCCTCATCATCTCAGAAGAGGCCGAAGGTTTTATTTATTTTTATTTTATTTTGATCATTTTGAAAAGTACATGAACCTGGAATGATGGCAACATGCCTCCTGGCCAAAAGTTRCAGCCTACATCGGTTGTTTACATGGTGCTCAACTCTTCTACTGTATTGTGCGTTCTTGGCCCTTGCTCAGAGCATGAAAAAGTGCTGCCTTGTTATAGAAAGCATATAGAAAGATGGAACTGGATCCACCACTTCTGTACTTCTGGATATTTACATAAGCCAATTACATTTCCCTTCTTTTTAGCAGACAGAACAATTYTGAACTATCACGGTCAAGACTGTTTTACTTTGTACCTTCCAACTGCAGTAGGGTAACAGTAAGACTAGAATTGCTGTTGAAAAGGGCTTAGTGGAACCATCTGCTTATTTACTTTAGATATTAATCTAGCATGAAGTCCAAAATTGAAGAAAAGCTGCATAATGGCTTTAAGCCAAATCCACAGAAGCCACTTTGTCCCTAAACTCCAGCCTCAAACCTGCTCTAAATTCTTTAAGCAAGGGCCTTCTCGTGTCCTGTCTACAGAGAGCACCAAGCGCAGCAGCATCCTGGAACACGGCACAGCTCAGCCATTTCTAGCAYCCAGCATCGCCACCCACCACCAACCAAGTGCCAGCAACTCCAGCACTAATGCTAAACCACCGATTCTTACTCAAAGTCTAACCTCAAGATCTCTTTTACGGTAATACCTAGAGCTGAGAAATAATTTGAACAAATAATGTATTTTAAGGCAGTATTTCCATCAGCTTCAGCATGATTCTGACCAGAGTATAGATTTATGGTGCAAGCGTGTTTTACAAGAGACAAAAATGAGGTTTTATCACGGCTCATGCAGAGCTGGCCAAGAACAAGCTGGAGTCTGCTCCATCATGCAAATCAGCTGCATCTCATAGTTTTGAATAGAAGACCCTGTCCCTCATTTACACTCAGCACCACAGGATCACATGCCAAGGCTAGAAAGTATGGATAGCATCCTTAGCCTCCTTTAAAGTAGTGCACAACCCTCTTCTCTCTTGAACATCTCTATTTGACAGTGATTCAACACGGTCGTTTAGCAGCTTCCTCCATTGCTTAAAAATTACATGACAGGTATGGAATAGTTTTGTATTCTAACCTTCAGCTACTACCAAGAGAAAGTAGTTTCCCTTCCTYCTTGGTATAGCCATGCATGTTTATATAGCAACTGTGTCTGCCTTCATCATCTTTTACATTCATCTCCATGGCAATTTTCTTTTCCAGACCTTGTTAGCTGCCTTTCTGGGAATTTGTTTCCAATCTTATATTTATTCAGAACTGGCATTCCCCTCCACATGCGACAGCTGCTGGAAAATTATATATATCCCATTAGCAAACAATACAACAATGTCTGAAAAATCTGCCCTTAAAGCTTGAAGAGATTTGCTGGAAATTGGTAGGTTTTTTCCTTCTTTTTTTTTTTAAATTAAACTCTCCAATTTCTGAATACGGACAGATTCTAGATATAAAGGGAAAAGGTTGTTGTGAAAATTTTTCTTTGCAAAARGTACTTTGGTAGATGGATGAGGTAGACTCCAGGACATTCTGCAAAGAAGCTGCTCCATTTTGTCATATCGCTGCGTCCCTCCTACCAAAACCTTGCGTATTTGCTCAACCTTTCATTCAGAAAGAATGAGCAGAACCCTTCCCATTAAGGAAAAAAGTTGCTTCCAATCCCTCTTTCCTAAGCATGCTCTTGTGCCAGAAGTAATGGGGGCAAGAGAGAGGAAGAAACCTCCCCGAGAATCCCCTCCAGCACTATCCGACAGCTGTTTCTGTTGGTCAGGACCTAAACGTCCCTCTCGCAACGAACACCGCAGTGCACACAAACCAAACTCTGCCTCCTCCTTTCTAATAGCAGCACTGAAGGTTTGTCCTTAGACATTAGCCTCCTGGAATAGCTTAGTCAATCACAAAAATTACTTCTGTGCTAAACTTAAGCTGCCAAAACTTACGCTTTAGAAATAGTTAACTCTGCATCTGACACTTGCAAGCACCCGTGCTCAGATAGGAACCTACGTAAAAATACCTTCCCTCTGAATACTACCAAAAAAATTCAGAATAATAATGTCCTTGAAATTAGGCAGTACAAGGAGGTCAAATGAAAGCAGGTCCATTAGCAGTAACCCGTATTTCAGAGCTCAATCTTACCATCTTCAACACAAAGTGCATGGCAGGCGCATTACAAGATGGTGTTGTTCTGGCATCTCAGCCAACAGATGTACAAGAGCAACTTTGCCGTAAAAGATGGAAGGAAGATGTGCTTGTCTTGCTGCATGCTTAAGGCAGGAAGAGAACATCCAGAGAGGACTGTGTTGTATGACGATTTTGTGTTATTTTCTGTCTCAAGTCTGGAAGGGATAAAGATATTCCACACTGCAGCCAACTTAAAACCATTGGAGCTGGAGAAGAAGTGAGTATCTTCACCTTCCTCCCAGTGAGCCCACTGCRTCTTCCTCTGGACACCAGCATGGGCACTGGACTGTGCGATCCCCCATCTCCCACTCCCATGGCAGGGAAACTACAGTATTGGGGAAATGCACAGAGTTGACAGAGGACACAACTGGACTGTTCCAAGTSCCCCAAACAAATTATTTAATTGTCTTCAAATCAAGGGCTTATCTGTTTAGTCTTTAACAGAAATAAAACCTGATCTTAGCCAAGCACCGTATCATAAACCGTCACCAAATACAAGAACAGCAACGTACCCACTCTGGGGTCAGATCTGTTCTGCATTTCACGCTCTCCTCTGCAAGGTCCCTGGGACCTGAGAGAAGGTGRTTTCACGGTTAGACCAGGCTCCGAGAACTTACAGGGCCAGGACTCAGCTTTTCAGCCACAAGCTCCCTGCAAAAATATGACAAGTCATTTAATTTGAAAATTTAATGGAAAAATACTTCAGCAGCAGCGTATCACTGTCAGGAGAAGTACACGCGATGCCATATCTATGCAACTGCAACAAGAGCACGCCACGGTTATGGCAAGAGCCGTGGCCAACAGCAGCAGCAATGTGTAAATGCAGCTACGTCCACATGTAACTGCAGATACAGCATCGGTATAATCCACACACCGAAGGCAGCACATTCCAGTAAGTCCCTCTTTGTCTTATGGGAACCCCTTTGGCACCTTCCTATTAAAAGTGAAAATGCCTCTGTCTCCAGTATAACCCAATAGTATTTTATGCCTGCAAGGAGGTCACGGGGGCAGGGGGAGAAAAAAATTAAATTACTCCCCAAGGTCCTTCAAGCAGACTCAGTAAATGAGGCCTCCCTGAAGATTCATAAAACTAAAATACACATGTCCTGTCTATTAAAACTGCAGAAAAAGAGAGAGATATCAAATATTATTAAAGCTCTGAATGAAAGCTATAATAGGCAGGAAATCCAGTGTTAAGTCAAACACTGGATCAAATTCAAAAGGAGAACGGAGGAGAAAGATACTGATAAGGATTGTTTCCAACTGTGAACATGTTTACCTTATTAATTTCTGATACTCCTATCCTTTGCTTGGGACTGGGCAAAAATTAAAACAAATGCTAGGCACAGTTCCCAGAAAAACGGCCTGGGAGCACTGTATCTTCCACAGACAGCCCATCAGTAAATCTCTCCATTTTACACAGAGAGGTCAGTACATAATTATCTACCGTACCAAAAGGGGAAGCAGCCAAGGTGACACRACAGGCCGATGGCCCAGAGCCCAGGTCCCCAAACCCTCATCTGGTGCTCTTTTCTCATGTGCAATCTGCTTAGAAGTCTAGACACGCCTGGGGTAAGACCTTGTTCTGGAAAAGTCATCTATACACACCAATTTATTTGTTCTCATGTTTCCTGTATTTTATATACTATATAAAGTATTTCTGTCTCAAATTTCTTCTAGGTCCAGAAGCGTATTTACCCAGAGACCAAGGGTTGGAGAACAGACCAATTCAGCATATTAATGCTGAACATTTCGGGAGCTCCTCACAATTTGCCAATGCCATCAACTGCATCAGCCCTTTCCAATCATCTGTGAACCAGCTCAGCTCCAGAGGCCATCAGGCATGAAGGCTTCTCTCAGCCCAGCTCCCCTCAGCTTCCTCCTCCCTTCTCCAACAAGCACATCAACCCTGTCCTTACAAAAAGCAAGTCCTTTCCAGACCTCCTTCCTTCYCTTCAGAAGGGCAGCACTGTTGTTGCTCAGTTATGCTAATAAATAAGAGACAGGCAACAAAAAAAGATTATCTGTRGAATCACTGAGAGGAATTTTTATGAGGGAGTGAAGATTCAGTAATGATGATGTTGAAGGAGCAGTCATTTGTGCAGAGTGGTCCCTCCGGTAATTTCTACAATGACTACAGAAGTATAATATATAATATTATTGCAGGCAAATCTCTCATAATGAAGCAGACCCTTAACTTGGTTTGACATTGTCATTTTACACTACACTATTTAATACGAGACCCTGCAAAGTAATAAATACTTATTTTGCCAGGATATTAAAGCCCTGTGAGAGGTGSCAGCTACCAGCTAAAGCAACAAATTGTTAAGTTAGATTCTCATTTTTGCACTGAATACCACACGGTCCTTCTTGCCTCTTTAGCAAGAAAATGAGTTACCTGCTTAAACCCTACAGGAGGGTTTGAGATTGCATTCACTGATATCTAACGCTTAAGCTTTATTGTGATCCAGCAGCAGAGACGAGAAAGCCCCTTCAGCAACATTCAGCCAATGAAGTTATAGAAGCAATAAGACTTGTTTTCCCCTTTTGCTCGCCCTAACACTTTCTTTCCCAAGCCAACACTAACAGCTTCAGCTCTTCCTGTCAAGAGAGACATTTTGAAGAGGTGCTTGCAATATCATGTATATTTACTCAGCAAGCAACTAAATAATTGGAGCAGAAGAGCATAAACCAAGCCTGTCCCTATCCTTTTTGGTGAATTATTTAAACAAATCTGTTTTCAAGGGGCTGATGTAACAAAATAGTTTGTTGTTGAGAGAATTCCAAGCATTCGATCCAAGTAAATAAATTATTGTTTCTGAGGATCAAGTGACACATTCTYATCAGCAAAGCGAGGGCTCCTCTGTCTATCTTAACATGCCAGCACATCCAGTAACTCAGTAGTAACTACTTCAAAGATTCCCTTGGTGAAAGCTTTCAAAAAAGGGAAACAAACTCATTTTAAATTCCACCTGCCACTGTACTCCCATCTTCGATCAGTAAGATATTTACAGTTAGGTCAATCAAGTTATCAGGGATGTTTAGACAAGAGACCACACCTCACCGGCTGATGCACTCCAGCCTTTGCACGGCCCTAGAAAGGGCTGAATGCGCGAAAGAGCAAATTTGTCCTTCAGAAATCCTTGGGTCTCCACTGGGCACCTGCCGATTTCACTTTATTTCCACCCTCTGTGCACCACCTCTACTGATAAATGGGGGCATGGGTTCTCATGACTTGCTAACCTACAGTCTTCACATGCAACACCCATCTTAAGAAGGATCAAAGTTTTTTCTACTGCATCATTCCTGCCAAAGACATTATGGTATTARCTTCATCAAAGGGAAGAAAGGTCTGGATACTATTTTTGCAGTATTAATCACCCCCAAGTACTCAAAGCCATGAGCAGGTTTTGAAGAAAAAAAAAAAAGTCTTGATGGACTTCAGAAAATACCCACAACTAGATTGTTGTTGGTATCTTTTTATCATGCAAACCACAGCATTATAAATGAATCTCAGCCCTTGAAAATTTAATGTCTGCAGAAGTCATTTTACTTGTTGAATCAGCTGCGTTTAAGACAACATTGCAAAATTATCATTAAAATCTCCATAATGTGAACAATTCCTATTACAATCTAGACAGTCCATCAGGACAGACCTCATGGCTACAGGCACTAAGCAATCGCAGTGACACAACTGGCCACGTCCCCAGAGAACTTACATCTTCCACAGACAAAACAAGAAAAGTAGGAAGGGAATTAGCCAAAGTCACACAAATGGATTATAGCAAGCTGTGTAGTAGGAATAAACCAATAAATTTTAGAAGTTATTTGATGTATGGAATATACAGTACAGCTATGCAACAGTCCTGTGAAAAGCATCTGGTGTTTATAAAATACTTCGCTCAGTCAAAAGTTTGGAGGAGGAAGAAGGATTTGTTAATTTAGGTTGTTTCATGCTGTCTGCTTAATATCAATGGATTTAGCTTGTGTCTGTTCTAGAGTCGGACAGAGAGAGTAACAGAGATTTAATTGGCATGAATCCCACGGCAGCCYTTGCCAGGAACAGCTGCTATCTGTCTGGGAGGAAAGCCATTCTTTTCCCAGAGTCCTACAGKATCAGAACATAAAAGACTCAAAAAACTGTGAGATGCATTTCTTRCCTTACAGACTGCCTCAGGACTTCGGGTTAACACCCCCCCCCCCCGCACGTACACACAAGCAAAGAGGCTTTGGAGGGGAAGCCTTGCTTCGCATCCTGGGTGTAGGACGCTCGTACTAAGAACATGGCTTTGTAGGGACTATCTGCACAACTCTGCTGTCAGGGCTGCAGACACACACGGGCACACGGCACTAAAAGAATCTTCTGAAAACTATGCCTGTGCACAACTAACCATCAGTAGTAGGCAGGACACCCTGGGGGAAGGCAAAGACCAAACCTCTCCACCAACGTGCTTCCATACCCCTCACTTCTCATTTGCCTCTTCTTCCAGTACAGTTCTATAACATACAGCACAGGGAAACTTCTTCAATGGTTAAGAATTTCATAGGACACATGTCAAGGTTGACTAAATGTTGCCTTATCTCTAAATTAATTATATTATCCATAATGATAATTGAAAATTATTAATTCTGGACAGTCCTCACTGCCTCATAGCTCTTCAGTGTAATTCCATGGGGAAACCAGTGTTCTCAGAAGTGGGGAGGAAAAGGGGTTGGGTAGAGAGTGCATAGACCTCGCACTAGGACGCTGTTGTGGCTGACTTCAGAGAGCAGCCAGATCTCCTGCCAGGCGCTACCCAACATGGCACCGGCTGAAACGCAGGAAACTCCAGTTTACTGTCTGGCACCAGTGTCCACAGCACCTTCTCCTGACTGGGACCTGCCTGCTGCCTGTGACACCCCAGGGGAYGCAGCCAGTAGTAGCATGAAGGCCACAATCTCTTCTCAGTATTTAATATTAGTCACAGCTAGTAGAAATGCTCCTTTTTGTCAAATAGCAGTGGGCTAGAACTGGGGCTGGAAGGTAGCAAGGGTTCTGCCGGCTGCTGCAGCACTGCACAAAGCCCTCAGTGACAGCAGTGCTTACACCAACACCTTTTCCCTGGATTACAGCAAAAAAGCTCACACAGAGAACCACGATGCCCAACCAGCAATGGTGGGGAGGCGGGAGGGAAGCAAGGGAAAGACATGCAGTTGCCACCTTCCAACGGGRCTTGCTGAAATTTATACAGGAATTGCCCCCAAACACCACCCGATCAGCTCGCGATCTCACTAGAGCTAACCTGCCRAAATTGCTACTTGGTATAACGAGATTAGGACCAGTTATCGGGGGAGCCTTGAAAGAGTCAGCCCACCCGATGCCTAGATTTGCAAGCTACTGCACACACAAAACACATTCAGCCAGCYATTCAAGCTAGCAATTCTTCCAAATACTAAAAACCTAATTCTCTATTTTTAGCCATYCAGTTGTACAAACACACCCTCCCATACAGGTACCCCAAGGTAGTAATTTCACTAGGTACCTAGATATCACCATGACAGATGAAAACACCAAAGACTGACAAGTTTGGGTTTCTTCCAAGTGATAATTTCTGTTCTTTTTCTAAAATCAAGAATACTAGATCTCCTTCCAGTACCCAAGGATTTCATCTGTGCTCCTGAAACCAGCTGAAGAAAAGACCAGTGCCCCAACCACAAAAGTATGTTCAGTTCACAGAAAGCCTGGCTCTGCCCTAGAAATTCCTTGGAAGAAATCCACCCTTCATCACTGAGATTTTTTCCTTCTCCTCTCTAAACATTATGCCTGTTCCAAAACTGATCTATTCCAGATCTTTCTCCTCCAGTCAGTTTTTCTTTTGTTAAAACAAAAAAGGTACTATTTTATGGAGCCCTGGACAACTGTAGGTAAAAGTACTGCAGAGAAGGCAGTTGTCATAAGCAAAGTAAATGCTGTCAGTGGTGGKGGGGAAATCAATATAAGAGAATAACTGGGGAAAGAAAAAAGATCTATTGTTACAATTGTTCGTAAGATATAAAAAGTTTGAGAAAATTCCCCTACCTGTTGGTATATATCAACCTTCATTACGATAACTCTATTGAAATGCAGTTGAGTCATTTAATATTTGCTGTGTCACAGTTAAATTATCAACAAGTACAACTGCGAATGGATTTTTACAGCCACAAGATTAAATTACACACCCTCACTTCATTCTCATGAAAGAAAAGTCTCTAGTAACAGCAAATAATAGGTGCATTAAAACAAAAATTAAGGCAGGGATGGCAGTGGCATTTTGTCTGTTCTATTGACAAATATTACTGAAATATAAAATCCAAACCACAGCGGGCATCAGAGGGAGGTGATCTCGCTATCAAGGAAAAACAGGCAGCGTATTCAATCCAAACACAATCGCTATCAAGAAATATTCCTGAGATCAGTACTCCTTGAACCTTTATCTTACCCACCAGCATCTTATCTGGGGATTCACAGCACTTCAGCTCTGCAGCATTTACATACAGCATTTAAAATAATTCCTCTAAAATAAACTGCTTATCAGTTCCACGATGTCCCTTTTCCTCACTTACAAGATGGCTTTGCAGGCTGTCCTTTATTTCTCCCCACACGTAACCCATCAGAGCTGTACTTCACGTGACGAGAAGCTGCGTCTCGGGTTAAACAAGTAAAATGCTCATGACAAAGTACTCACGGGAGCCCATGGCCAACGCGCCAGAAGCACAAGCTATGGCAGCTCTGCCATCGAGACGTGAGCGAGCAGCCTCACGTCTGAGCGTGTCACCTCACAACTGACTTCACGTTAGCAACCCAGAGAGAGGAACATTTATGATCCTGATAACCTGGCAAGATAACGTCCTTGGTAATGCCATCAAGAGAATACGGTAGAGTAAAATTAGTATCGTCCCATGAATTAACCTAAGGTAAACAGGAGGAAGAGCTGCTTAACGTCTTCATCTGAGTATCAGCCAAATATACTTACTTGGGGGAGATGAACTGGAGCAGTGCAGGAGATGTTTAATTCTTGAAGTGAACAGTGCACAGCCCATTTGACACCAGCCAGTCCATCGTATGAAGCCACTCCTGCGTCCGATCCTTTGTCAGAGCACGGATGCAGAGGTCAAAAAGATCAGGAGAGCCCTTGCTACCTTGCCAGGCACCCTGGGGTGGTCAATAACAATAAAATGTGCCTACAGAGCTTTCAGCCTGAAACCCAATTCTCTAGGCAGTATCATGCAGTTACTCCTTAATAGCGTTTTTTTATGGCATGGAAGACCTTAATATTGCAATTACTTCATTTAATACCATGTAATGGCTGAACAAGCTTGTCAGCTACCTGGAAGCCAGAAAAGGCAAAGTATAGTATAATTGCATTAAAGTGGAAAACATGAGTAACTACTCATATTAAAAAGGATCGGAAATAAAAAGGCAACATAGTGTGAATTATAGATAAAATAAATAGTTTATGACATGCAGCTGAAGATCTTTTAGCAGCATCTTGAAAGCCAGTTCAGCACCTGAGAGACCATTCTCCTCCCGGTCACCTTTGCTTGCCACAGTCAGGACAATAAAGGGGAAAAAAGGGGGGAGTTGAAAGCCTACACTTCACAGGGCATGCAAAGGGGATAAATTAGGTCCATGCACGGAGTTCGCAGGTCAAGGAGAAGGGACCTCAAGAGATACGATTTTCCCGAGACACAGTCAGGAGGTGGTGCATTGCAGCATCAAAGGCCGCTGCAAGTGCAACACGGGCGCTTTGCGTTTTGATGGTCTGGCAGCCCAAGGGCTTAAAGCTGTTTAACCACCAGTTCACCTGGTTAAACAGCCCTTCTGCCCGGTGCAACGTGACCATACTGATCTCCCAATTTTATGGCAGGAAAAAGGAGACCAAAAAAAAAAAAAAAAAAAGAAATTAAAGACTACCCTTTGGAAAAACATCTGCGATGACCCTCAGCACTGCTGAAGGCAAGCACACCACCACACAATTTCACGCGTTCCTGAGGGTAAGTGCTCCTTACTCCAGCTTGCAAAAGCCAAAAATCAAGTCTCCCAGACTCTGGAATTAGAGCACGATGATGATGGCTGACACTTTCAAAGACTGGAGTGAAAGCGCTTTACCTTAACAAGAGAAGAAAACAGCAAAAGTGGCAAGAACAGGCCTTATTCACGTTTGCTTTGCTAACATCTGTGCAGGAGGAAAAGCAGCAATATTTGCCACTATAGAAATACCTTATGCACCAATATTTTGCTAAAAGGACCTATGTGCACACCTCAGCTAAAAAGGGAGATATTCTCATTAAAATTAAGTCTTTGACCTTAGCTTTATACAACTGAGAATACCTGTATCTCTAATAAATGCAAAACAATCACCAAAATATCATCAGATTATGAAAAGCAATATATTGCTTCTATTTACCTTGTGACTTTTAGATAATATTACTGTGTTGGGACCTTTTTCTGCAATTACAAATCAGACTGTCTAAGAAAGACTCTAAGAGATGAAGCTTTTAAAAGTATCTCTAGATTCACACGGTGTAATTATGAGAACCAACAAAGACAGACAGYGCTGAACATTTTACTTTCTTCTGCTCTTACATAAATAGTAAGCTTTCAGACATTACACAACTTTTCTTCTCTCTACATACTTTACATAGATCCTCTACACCGTAGCGCATGTCTGATCTTTTCAGCTGAACTCTCAAATGTCAACATTCATTTACCTTATAATTAACATCATTACGAGCAGTGACATTTTTCTCATCTTCCTGCTTTTTTGTGTCTTGATAGTTTCTGTCAAGATGCTGTTTTCACATTCAGTTTTTTAAAGAAATAGGAAAAAAAAAATGTTATTTCAAATTAACAGCTAATGTATATTGCAAAGACTACTACTGATGAGGCAGTAACTTTGAGCGCTGCTGGAAGCACTCTGGCAATAGGTTTACCTTTACATCAATTGCAATTCATGTAGAGTCKTCTACTTTTGTTAATTTTCCTGTGTTGCCTTTTACATTATTCCTTCCAGCATGAAATTTTCACCTACCATGACAAATTAGAACCAATTTCATACCTTAATCAACACTCATTAACTAATAGGCAGAGGGGTAAGGTCTTAGATGAGTGAGCCATTTCACAGTGGCCAAAACCTGCGAGGGTTTTTTTTATTTTTTTTGGTTTGAGTTTTTTTAATGAAGTGTCAMATACTAGAGAAACAGTATTATGTGTTATATACAAGCTTTACAGGTTCTACTTTTCACTGGAAATCCGAACAGGTCCACAACAAAGATTTTCTTCTGCCAGGACTGATGGCAAAATCTTTTTTTCATAATTAGATGTCTGCAGCCTCGGGACACGTTTCTAACTACTGCACTGACTAGGTAACAACAATAAGCACGTAATCTCAGAACTGCCGGAGGCCTCACTCAGGTTCAGTTAGCAAAATGGACAAAAACCCACCTTCTTGAACAATTTCAGGATGCCTTTATGTATATTCATATGATAAAACAAATACCACCATCCCAACCATTTTGCTGTCTCCTGACTGATSTAAAAATCATCATTTTACACAGGGAGACATACCAAACACTCGGCGCCGGTGTGAATGGGTTCATTCCCGCATCTTCCACAAATTCTCTGAGAAACCTATGACACAAGCACATAAGGGCTGCAACACTTATCCACTCTGGAGACGCTTGTGAGAATTCGGCAAAGTAGCTTCCACCAGAGACTATCTTAGTAGCTCAGCAAAGGGAGGGCCAGCTTGGAGCAGAGTGCACTCACAGGGGTTTTAAGCCCAAGAATCTCATTTCACATGCCAGCTATACTCACGTGCTGAATGCACATGCTAAAACACTAGTCTGAGGAAAGTAAGACTGAATTATTCCTTTCTGATGAGCTAACAAACACCTACAATACATGTCATTACAAGCACGACAATTGGACTYTGAAGGTAAAGAATACAATGCTATTTTGAAGGCATAAAAATCCTAGCTTCTTTGCAAGAATATGCTTTAAACTAGCAGTAAGAGTATTCACAGCTTCAGCGATACCCAAAGGAATTCCTGCAAGAATGGCACTGCCTTACATCCCAACTGCTTTCCAGCCAAGCACCATGAAGAAACAGCAAAAACACCAAATCAGTGTCTCACTTAGAGATGATAAACCAGAGCAAAGTAGTAAGAAAGCTCTGACATTTCACCTAGGATGAAATTATCTTTTGTTTTGAGAATGCCCTAATTAAGTCTTCTGATTTTTTTCAAGCTACATCACAGGCCCTGTCGGTGCCCCCTCACACACACCCACACAGCCTCTCCCCCCAAATCCTTCAAACTGTTGGCCCACGGGCGCTGCCCGGGACAGCGTGGGGATGCTAACAACAAGGAGGAGGGCAAGAACTGTCCGTCAGGAACGCAACAGCAAGGAAGCTTCCATGTCCCAGGGCCCAGAAAGAAATTTATCCTGAAATAGAAAGTCAGGTTGCTAACAGAGATAGAGCAGAGCTTTTAGGTAAACACTGTCAAGTGAAAATAAAGACTGGAAGCTTATTAAGTCAGAGAGTATCTTTCCTATCCCGCACTTGAGTTTCCCTCAGCAAAACACACAGCAAACTCAATGTACCTTGCTGTGTTATCAGGAAGGGACAGTCATTTTTAAGTTATAGCTCCCTATAAACTCTTATCAGATAACTCTTTTTTGACTTTATTGTGATGTTCCTGACTTATCATATATGACAGCAGTGGAAGGGGGGTAGCAACAAGCTTGCAACCATTCCTAGCTGYAGTCAACTCCAGAAGCACCAAGACAAGCATAAAATGTTTTCCTTAGCTAAGGAAAGAGCCGAGCTGTGGGCAGCGAGATACAGCACACGGCAGAGCAGACACCACGCTGCAGGAACGTCARGCTGTCACCTCCGACGGATAAACCACTTGCAGGAGACCCAAGCAGGGAACTTGAAGATGCTGAAACTGCTCACTATTAGCAGCACATACCACATTTGTTTTCCCTCCAGTTTGTTTGTTTTTTTAATCTGTATTTCAAGTTTGATGTATTAAATGCATTAACAGTTTTCAATTAAGATGTTTTACACACGTGAACTCTCTACACKGGCTGCGGGTTGGTTTCAGGCACTTTTTACAGGCTCTCGCTCATCACGTGACGCTTCCATTTCTTGACTGAATAATTCCAACTACTGACATTTGTATAAAAAAATTTTTTAAACAAATTTTATTAAGTTAATATCATCTTCAGGCTTAGAACTCATTGTCCACATAACTGCACAGCCAAATGCCTGCTTGTGTAAATACACAGGTGCAGCAGGATACCGCAGGGTGGGAAACATGCTGATGGCCAAGTTCCTCAGTGCTCAGCAATTTTATTCAACCAACACAAGGTGGAGCACAGCTAGTCTTTGCTTTCCCAAAGGAACCTTCCTCCAGATCTGAGGGATCAGTTGCAGAGGGCTGTGAATCCACCRCCTCTGCACAGAGAAGCAGGAGGAGAGCCGATGACGAAGACGCAGTCGAGCTTCACCGTCTCCTCCACGCTCAGCAASTGCACAGCCTTGAGTTCAAGGATCTGCTCTGAAGTCTGACACTAACTGTACTTGGCCAACACCAACAAGTTTGGTCTTGAGTCAGATTTAGCCAATAACGCAAACTTTTCAGCTCAAGTCAGGATGGAGCACAAGCCTTCTACATTGGCTTTCTAAAGAAACCAGACCTGTGTGACCAAGCGGCTCCTGGCTCTACTGAGGAACCCCAACCACATGTTTCCCAGAGCTGGGGGGCTCCAAGTCATTAAGCTCCTGTAAGTTTCTAAAAAAAAAAAAAAAACCCAAACCACCATGCTGTGTAGCAGAGGGCAGATGCTGAGTACGCCACTGAGGAGAGGGYTGAGCCATTAGAGCCCAGAGAGAAGATTAGTGGCCAGTCACAGGAAAAGCTTTGCACAAACACTGTCTTAGATGCAAAGGCATCTGAAGTTGGGCTTTGCTGGGCTCTGCTGCCTGCAAATGATTTGTTGATAACAATTACTGTCCTACCTGAAAAACCTCTACACTAGAGGAAGTTACAGTAATAAAGCTACTTTATTATAGTATATTTTCCCACAGAGGCCCCACAGAAGCGGCAGCACATTAAACCCTACCACACCTCTCCGCGCTGGAAAGGAGAGGGACAAGATAGATGGTTGTGTCCCCACACCAGCACTGACCTGTGTTTATTCCAGCACTTCAATCCCAGGATTTATCTGAACAGAGTTGGCCTATTTTGATGAATTATGTAGGTAATTCAGGGACATGAGCAAACGTTCTACTGAGTTCAGATTAATGGCCTCAATTCAAAGTAAATTTTAGAAATGACCTAAACCAAGTGGGAAGCGCACCGTCTCATGTGCATTTTAACACAATGCACTCCTTAAGGCAATTTTACTGAATATCATCAATTCCACATTTAAATGAAATTCCTGGGGAAGATCTGGAAAGAACACAGATAAATGAGTCTAAATAAACCAAATCAGGGAAAGAGCAAAAGACTTTTATTTGTAGCTCCTGAACTCTGGGAATTGGGGAATCTGAAAAGTCTCTTAGGCTGAATTATTGAGATAATAAAGCACCTGCTGAAGAGACCTCTGAATGCTGTAATGCAATTATTTCATCGCCCCAGAATAATCACAAATGCAGGTTCGCTTTTGAGAGCAAAACCAACAACGGAAGGGAAGTAGGATAGATAAATGGAATGCAAATCACCCTCTCTGCTCATAGGGCAAAAAAAGAGCTATGACATGGAAGGAGCAAGCCTTATGGTACTACAAACAAGCTGAGTTTGTTCCAATTTAATTTACTGTTGTGGGGTCACTTGAAAACAACTGAGAGTAAACGCAGAAAGGGGATAGAGAAGCACAAAAGCACCATTGCATTGAAGTATTTTGTCTAGGCTTGATCTTGCCACAAGCTTCTACACAGCCTGACAAGTCATCTGCCCCTAACTCTGGCATAATTAAACAGCCCAGCAATTACAGAAGTCCTGCTAGTTGCAGTGGAATTATGCAATAAAAAAAAAAAGTTATCTGTCTGTAATACAGGGATGACTCCCTACTTCCAGTCTTCTGTTCCCCCATCTTTACCTTTAAGACAGACAAGCTCTACAGAAGTACAGTCCGTTTAATAATTTAATACTTACGCAATCTACTACATGTGAATATTTAACACTACTGGGAACTTCAATAAGTCATCTTGTACTTACAATGAATGGTCAAAATTTCAATTTGTTTTATTCATACTCCTGTTCTTAGTCACAAGAATTCTGAAGGGGGCAGAAAAGCTAGCCATTTCCTGGGAACAACTGATTTAACCTTTTAAAAACAAGCAAACAAAACATGGGAAATKTCTTTCTTTTATTCCCAACACAAACCTGTAGAACCTTATTACATTTTCATTTACTAAACTGTAATTAATGAAGGCTTTTAAACTCTCAGAGCCTTTCAAATTAATGAAAAGTCCACCCAAATAAATTAGACATGTAGTCCAAGAGCTGCAGATTTAAATTACAGTAGTTATTCTGACAGGAACCAAGAAACAGCTGTCACATACAATTATTTTTAGGGCTGCTACTAAACCATTTTCACATTATGAGCTGCCACCTCTCAGCAGCTAACAACAGCTTCACATTTTACCATGAGAAAAAATTAGCGGCATCCAGTTATCTCCTTGGGTATTACACACATTTGTAATATACTGTGCATTAAATGGAGCTAAATCCCCGTGCCGGTGGAGGAACGCAATCCTAGGCCAGCAAAGAGCTGTTACATCACCACAGCTATGACTTCATCCTAACCCTTTAGCCAATAGAGTTACAAGAAGCCGAGCTGGCCCCTAACCGATTGGCTCCGATAACTTTGTGTCACAATTGCACAACGAAGTCGTCACCGCCGCACATCCCAGTGCGCTCCGGCYGCCGCCCGGCCAGCCAGCAGAGCCGCCTCCTCCTCACCACCATGCCAGAAAAGTAGCTCCATCCCAAAAAGGAGGAGGAGGAGGCCGGCTCACCCCCGCCGCGCGCACCAGCTCAGCACGCCATGGCTCGGCCTCGCAAGCGCCGAGGGGGGAAGCGCGCCGCTTACCTGCTCTTCCACATCACCGTCAAGAAGGCCGAGGCCGGCCAAGGACCTGCGACTAGTAGAGGGATTTCAAAGAAACGCTCAAAAAAACAGAAAGGCACGTCCAGGGAGAAGAGAAAGAAGCACGAAACGATGGCAAAGCACCGCAAGACAAAGCGCCCAAAGAAGAGAGCACTGGGTCCTCYGAGGGGAGTGAGGAAAAGGCAGAGAAGGCAGCAGAGGAAAAGAGTTAGCTTCAGCAGAGCAAAGCAGCCACTACCTGCTTTCTTTCTCTTCATGGCACAGCATCGTGCACAGCTTCAGAAATCAAATCCACACTGGACAGCAGTAGAAACTGTCAARAAGTTAGGGGAAATGTGGCACAAACAGCCAGAAAAAGACAAAGAGACGTACAAAGAGCAGGCTGCGCAGCTGAGGAGGAAAAAACAAAAGAGAAAATACAAGCAGAAAGGAGGAAATGAAGACTTTGATCGTCTGCTTCGCTGATAAGACTGTGACCCTCTGCAATTTCATCTTGTCACTTGTGCAACTGCAGCTCCTTGTGAAGTTTCAGTACAGTTCATAAACCTTAGTAAAATAACTACAAACGCTAGATAACCATGATTTTTTAGACAGGGCAATAATTCGGAATTAATATAGTTGGCTCCATATTGATGGCAACAGGAAGGTTTGTGCAGCCCAGAGATGGGTATTTCCTGCTCACCCACAAAGAAAACAGCAACGAGTCTTCTCTGCCTCCTCTCTCCTCCAAATCACGAGTTAAAACATGCTGCTTCCACAAAGGAGGAGATCTGGTCCTCAGCAGGTCCTGGAGCCTAAGAGACAACAACTAATGCAGACTTGCCTCGGGGGAAACACAAGGCACTCCACGGCTGCCAGGGCTCTTCAGCTGGTGACCTGCTTGGCCTGTGGGTCCTGTCCGTAGCACACACCACGTGCCTCAGAGGCGACGGGGTAGGTAGAACAGAGCATGCTGCCGACCGACGTTCTGCTGCTGCCGCGCACCGGGGAGCAGCCCGAGCATCGAAACCTCTTCAGAAGCTCTGTCWCACGCTTCGGACAAAGGAGGGTGTGGAACCGCGGCATCCTGCTCCCAGCTTTGCAGCCTCACRCAAAGACCTGCCAGATGGCACCTAAACCACAGTCATCTGGTTTAGGGTGGGTCATCTCCACGACYGGCATTTGGTCCCCAGCCCCGGCAAGGTTTGGAAATGAAGAGGAGCAGCCACCAATTGCCTCTAGTGAACATATTTACTTTCCGGTGAGACTCACCGACAGGTTTTTTTGACACTGGTGTAACTAACATGCCAAAGGACAACTGCACAGASACAGGCTGGATGGCTAAGAGCTTGGTCTTGGGTCCTGTTTGAGCAGATTATCAACTAACTTAGTATACCTTAGTATACTAATATAGTACATTAATATACAGCAATATGTAACTCTAAAATGCAGGGGTCCTCCTACACAACTGATCTAAACAATTAAATGGAAATAAGTTTACTTGGTTTGTTTTTTGCTTTCAACTTTCAACCTTTTGAACAGCAGCATAATTTGGAAGGGATGGCAGTTTCCACTCAGGAATAACTTACAGCCAACTCTCTGCAGGTCAGAGAGAAGACGAAAGCCTTGGGAAGGTGCACAAACTCAGACCCAAAACCAGCACAGGTACCTGAGCCCACTGAAGGACTGGAGGACAGAGACTTGCATCAGAGAGGTTTCTCCTCTTGACCACAGCCTTTCTACAGGTTCCTAAAGAGTCGCAGCCCATTTCCACAGAAGGGTCAGCRCCAACTTCTTTAAACAGCTCTGTCCCAAGTTATTTCCTTTGGCTTAACTAAAGGGAAGCCTAAATTTGATCCAGAAGACGAGGTCTGTTATAGAAAGGCTGATGGCCCATGCTATTTAGCAGCTAAAGTGAAATAACCAGCAAGCACTGCTTGGGCAAGGGGTTATCTGGCTCGTAATGACATCTGTGCAAAGTCTGAACTTTGGAGAGCAGGTCAATTGCTTCCTAGGTTCTATGAAGTCTTTGCTCCCTGCATCTCACACAAGCCCAATGCTCCTCCAGCTTGTTTGGTCCACAAGCACAGCCTCCGCCACTCTGCTCCCTGCTCATGCACTTTTAAAATTTCTCTTCCCCCCCCCCCAAGGGAAAGATTAGCATGAGAGAGCAGGGAAGGTGTTCATTCTTAAATGCTGCCTTGTGTATGAAGCTGCTGCTGTCTCTTCCCACATGCTCTTGCCYCAGGTTTACTGGCCATTTTTTTCTGAAGTTAAAATTTCATTCCAGGCTGAAAAGTACTGAGGTTTAACCAGTCTACTCTCAACTCAAGGCTTCAAAACCAGTTCCTCTACCTGACATACTGCACACACACAAAACRAAACAGTAAAAGACTCAATGGAAGTGGAATGCTCCAAAGCATTTCCACATTGTCCACGACGGAGCGTGGCCTCAGCATAACACATCAGAGTACCGCAGTAAACGCCACCRTCTTACCTTCTATGTGCACCAAGGGAAACACTGCAGCTCAAAAAGTCACCAGCAAACTAGACTCCAAAGATGCGCTTGTCCCTTATTGCATACACCGGATTTTGTCAGGGTCTTAGCACCATCTACTGTAATACCTGGAGATGAAGTCAGTGGTCAGCAGCTCTCACTGCTGGGAAACTTAAAAATCCAGGACGTGGCCCTAGTAAGCTGTCAGTACAAATGCTGACAATATTAAGTAAAAAATAATACTCTGCTATGACTTGGTATCAGAGTGTTTAAGTGAGCAGGGACAAGAAATATCACTCTAATGGTTCTCATGACTGTATGGCCGCTAACAGCTTGACAGTATCCATCAGTTAAAATCTATTCCCAGCTGCACTAGTGATGGCCACAGCAGACTGTACAGCTATTTTTGTCACATTAGAAATATGAAGTGGTTAAAAAAGATGCATCAAAAACGCCCAAGATATTAACCATCCAATTATACTTTTAACAGAATCTTTGTGTCTTCCATTCCTCAACTTGCATACTTCATAAACAACTGGCATTCAGGCAAAATCATGCTCTGTGAAGTTGGCACACAGGTTCCACCCAATTTAGCACATCACAATCTGTTCATGAGTAATGTCTTCAAATACCTGCAGTACTGCCTGAAAACATACACTTCTTCGCAAACACACACTCCAGTAAACTCCCAGTACGGCTATTTCTACCAGCCTCTTCAGACGAAATGTAATCGGAGAGGCTGAAGGACAACTCTGACTGCCAGCTCAGAATATACAATAAAATTCCAGCTACCTGCAGTGGAAAATCTTTTACTGAGAGGAAACAGGAGGACCTGGAAAACATTACATCTGAAGTTGGTCAAGTTTTTCACCCCTATCTGTTTTCACACTACTGGCATATAGACTACAGATGAAAATAATCATTGGAGCTAAGTGTTAACAATGAAAAATAACACTTTTGGAGATGCCTTACAGTAGCAGCAAGGAAGCTACTGTCTTCCAAGAGCCTGTGGGCAACTGATGGAGAAAGGGGGGCAAATGATTCAGATGGCTATTATGGGGGGGAACATATTTGGAGGCCATATCATAGTGAAATATAATGATGATTATATGAATATATAAAAAATATAATATATATAATATGAATATAATATGAATATTATAGTGAAAGTATGCAATGAAACTTTAACTGAAGCCTATGGTTTCTTTCAGCATTGGAACAATTTAGGCTCACTGCAAGCCTTTGCACACTTTTCATGTACTCAAAACTAATGTTAATGACATTATAACAGATCTAGTAGTATCATTTTTATTGTAATGCTACATGTGTTGTCACTGCTAAGGGAAAGATGAGTAAAGAACACCTTATAAATTCTGCGGGAGAAAATTAGCTGGACTACCTTCTCTTCAAGTCAGCTATTCATCTGGATAGCTGACAGAGAGAGACAGGGTTTGCTCTCCCTGCCATCTCGATGTGGGGGCTTCAAAGGCGCTGAGTTTCAGAGTGGAAGAGAATAGCCAGAAGTGTTAGATCTTTATACAAAGCCTTCAGAAATTCACTTCCCTGGGCTTTGACCAGGGGCACAAACACACATCTGTCACCACAGCCACAGCAGCACTTGCACATGTTGGATCATCTACATTATACACTCGGGTCAGACTTCAAAGTCTGAATAAACAAACAAACCCCAAAGCCAAAGTTTCATGTACTCCTCCACCTCCCTTA
>JASVER010000056.1:2037808-2182364 GCA_030449065.1 Oceanodroma leucorhoa | reverse complement strand
GAGCACAAAACCATAAAATATCAGTAAGGAGACATGGATGCTACACTCATGCTCCTATTGACATCAAGAGAAGCATATCTCTGCAGCTATCCCCTCTTTTACTTGTGAAATGGGAACAATGGCACTTCATCCTACCTCCCTCATTTAGCCTCCACTCTCCTTATGCTAGTAATTTTCTTCTGTGCGTGTAGAAGACATAGTCCAAAAGCTCTCGTATTACAGCAATAGCAGTGGAAGCACTAGACTATTTCTGAAAAGCAGATTTATTTAATAGATGTTCTTTGCAGTAATGCTTCYACACCCTTGGCTTATCTGCTGTGTAACACAGACACGAGAAGTCATGTTCGCTTACTGAWACAATGGGTGTATCACACAGGTTGGGACTAAAAGCAAAACAAAACCCACAAATAAACCACTTAAATTCTTTCTAGATGTTGCAGCGAGGAGTTGAGCCTTTGAAAGCACTTGTTTGGGGGTTGTGGTTTCGTTTTTTAGTATAGCAGATGCACCACTATAAAGATTAGGCATCCTTACATAGTTAACAAGTTACTAGCCTTATTCGCATTTCAGAGATTAAAGGAAATATTAAAAGACCATAAGATTAAATGATTATAGCAAAACCCCACGCCAACTACCGTGCAGTTTAGTAAGCCACTGCCTGCATTTATGTCCCCAGTCACCCCAGTAAATCCCCCGCAGCCTAACAGCACGACGCAGCCCCGGGTCTGGGCAGTTCCCATCAGAGGGAGGCCCCTCTCCTCTCCTCTTCTCTCCTCTGCTGGCTCCCAGCAGCTCAMGGCCACCCAAAAGGGTTTGGGAACAATCCACAGCAGCCTGCGTCAGGCAAGCCTGGCAGAGACCTCCCCCAAAACTCTGCTTAGTCAGGATCAGATTAATTCTTTACGACTTTGAGACTTTGTAGGAAGGGCCCTATCATGAGTTAATTGAGATGTTACAACTTAAACAGCCTCTTACAAAAATCAGAAACTGGAAGTGTTCTTTGCTCATTAACTGGCTGGCAAAAAATCTTTTTGTTTTAAAGAATCAATAACCTGCTTTTGTTCACAGCTTGATTTTAACATAACCAAAAAGACACCAAGTTTCTCAGAAGCTAAAAAGCTACCAGGACTGCGGTGAAGAGAACAACAGCTTGCTTCTTTTAAGTCCATCTTGCAACAAAGCACAGATTGAGCATTACAGAGCACATACCCATCTGCACAGATTTGAGAGAGAGACAGTACATCCTGCCACCCTTGTTAACTTTGATTTAGATCACAAATCACTGCAGTAACAAACTCATCCTCTGCATGCCGGTGCAACACTCAGCACGGCAGAGCCCTGGTTTGCGGCAGCCAGCTGCCACGGTTTTAAGAGCTCCCCATTTCCCCTTCTGTCCAACAAGGTAACGTATTGAGCAGGGACGATGCCCGTTGACCTTGCAGCTCCTGGTGAGAGGGCATCTTCATTCCAAATTTTGTGTGAAGATAATGAAACAGGTCTTCAAGTGTGCCACTCCCMCCAAACTGCAAACCCATCTGTTTCTTTTATTTGATAACAGTTACCCAAAAAAAGCAGGTGCTAAGTTATTAGAAGTGCAATTACAGCAGCAGTTTGACAGAACCAATTTTGTCTTTCCCAGAATTCATCGTTTAGATTGATAAAATAAATATTTGCTTGTGCTCCTCCTAACCTCACATAAAACCACAGCAGGTATGTTCAATCGGGCAGACAGATAGATGAGACTTGCAATTCTCTAGGGGGGCGATGATATGCATGAAATATCACAGAATATGAACATGAACAATATGGTTAAAATATTAATTTCTTTTCTACATGAAACATAAAAATTTCATCAGACTACCATTTAGGAAACCACAACTACCAGTTAAGATAATATTAAATATGCTTAATAAATTACTTGCTTTGCCAAAGTATATTTTCCATCACTGACATTGCAAAAAGTTTTATGCTTCCAAGAACTTCAAATGACAAAAAAAGTATTCACTGAAGTTTAAATAAATTAAATATATAAATATCTACTTGCGAATCTACAGGAGAAAATATTCAACAGGAACCAGAAATTAAGCGTCAGCTGCAGAGTCCCCATGGTTGCTGGTAAAGCAGGACTTGACTGGGACAGGGATGGTGAAGCCGTAATCTCACAACTACCTATTACTGTAGATTAATTTATTTGGATGATCCACCACATTGGCTAGATCATGAGGGTGAAGACATTAACTCCTCTTCTGGGCACATGCCCATGAACACCACTAGTGTTAGCAGGTGCATAAAGAGAAGAACACRTAACCCACTTGGTTTCAGCAAGGCTTACACTTCAAGGGGCAGGGGGAATCCTAGGATGACCTCATTCCTTGAGAAATCAGTTAAGAGTTCACCACTTGACTTAATCCTGATGCTGAATGAAACGCAGCCGAGCATCCAACACAGCTAAGACAGAACAAACACATAAATCCTTCCTCACGGCACTCGAGAGCAGCTTTATCAGATGGCAAAGCTCCGTGAGGGCTTGGCACGGGCTGATCATCAGAACTCCGGACTCAGCCGCAGGTTTGTTGCAGGACCTTGGGCCGGTCTCCTCCCTCCAGTGACCGACACAGGGAGCATCACCCAGCATGCTCTCTCAGGAAGATCAAGAGGCCTGTAATACCCGAGCAAAGTTGCCAAGACAGCAGAATAGGAACTTACAAGGGCAAAACCTCCCTTTTAAGAAGCCTGTGTGGATGACCTTAACACAACCTGAAGTCTTCCMACTACAGAAGCTGTTGACTACTTGAAAGCACTGCCAGTATGTCAAAAGTGGGTTTTACCTTATTATTTTTTATTTTTTTAAGCCTGCCTTCTGTGTGCTCTTTGCTGTTACAACAGTTTCTCTTCCTCTCCCAGATTCTCAGAGGAGATCTATCCGCACCTCTTCTGCTCAGTCTCCTCGACTGATGTGAATTGTGTCACCGGAGCCGATTGCTCCGTGCTTGCCTATCATTCTGTATGCACAAGCGTTTGATCAGGTAAGAAATCCTGAAACACGTGCTTCAGCCTGAAATTAAACAGACTAGGACAGCATTCAGAGCAAGGCAGCAGACATTAAGAGTCCACCTTCTATTGAAAAAAATAATCCACCTTTACACAATAGTGAACGTGGGGCCAATACTGTTTTATACCTTCACTAAGGACCCGCACAATGGGCCAGAGCACACACGCTCRGCAAGCCTGCAGACCACACAGAACTCGGATGGCTGACACACCAGCTGGGTGCATTGCCACCCAGAGGGACCTCGGTGGGCTGGAGAAATGGGCAAACAGGAGTCTCATGAAGTTCAAAGGGAAACGAGGAGATTGAGGAGTAGCTCTGTGCACCAGTACAGGCAAGGGGCTCGCTGCCTGGAAAGCAGCTTTGCAGAGAAGGACTTGAGGGTTCTGGTGGACACGGCTGGGTGTGAGCCAGCGTTGTCACCTGGCTGCAAGAAAGCCAGCAACATCCTGGGCTGCAGCCAGTCCCTGATTTTGTGGAATCCCACCTGTTTTRTAAGGACCTGAGCATCTCCCTTGCAGGAGTTCAATCTTAAACCTGAGCCAAGGCATCTGAAGGACTGACTGTCAAGTGGCCTTACAAAGAAACCTTGGAGCTTTACTACTCAAAGGAACAACGTGTGCTAATGGGTTTATTAGCGTTGCTACTTATAAATGAAAGCTTGGTACAGCAATTATAGCTACACAGCAGCCAAAYTCGCAAGGAAATTACCAGAATTGCCCACAGTTTAGATGAACTTTCTACCCTTTCAATCAATAAAGTGCCATTAACAACCTATTCCAATCTCTACATTGTTTATAGCACTAGAGGCTTGGTGCAGCCATGGTAGAGCCTGCAGCCTATAAAGATATTCTCACTCAATTGTGTTAAACTTTAGTTCAATAGGACTTTGTTGGGGAATCTTACAAACCACTGTAAGACTCTGACACCTTCTAACCTGCAAGCCAAAGGGAGTTTCAAAGCTCTGCCCAGGCCAAGTTCTGGTCTCAGATTTATTAYGGCAGTTACATACTTGGAAATATTTTCCATTTTTTTAATTTCTACCTATAAACTGCTTAAGAAAAGGATCCCAGGAAATATATTTAAGGTGAGGAAGAAACACGAAATTCACAATTCCAAACATTTCARACTGGTTTATGTTTCAGTTAAGGAAACCTCTGAACTTCAGGGTGAACGTCAGGATACAGCCTCCAGTCCACTCGAGACATTTACATGCCCAGAGCATTTGCAAGTTATCTTAACAGACTTTTTAGAAGAAAACTTTAAAAATTCCAATTTGAAATCTCCTGAACTTCCTATCAGCAAACACCTTGGAGTCAGTGGAGGTAAGCCAGCATCAAGTCTTTACCAAATACTCGCTGCAGTCTTCCAGAGATTTAGGAAGATGGATTTCTTGATAATTTGGTATAAAAAGCAAAATAGTTAATTTTTTGGCAACTGACTAAAATTAGAACTTGTACAAAGAGGAAAAGCGCCAAAAGCAAAGCAAGCACTGGCATCCACAGTAAATGCAGAATCTGTTATTTTGTCCCTTTGGACTTAATTAGTTCAAATTTACAAAGAATGGCACCCATAAAGATGTTAAACATTAGCAAAACTTCTGTTAACTTGCTTCAAGATGAATTTTAATTACAAGCTCTGTTTTATACGTATTCCAGGTTTGCAAAATTTAATGAGTATTTTATTCTTCCCCCAGAAATTCCRATATATTAATTTCATGCTAAAAATCTATAGTTCCTTAAGAGGTTTAAGAAAAAAAAAAAATCAATGACAACATGCTCTGAATGATAGTCACTTGAGGTCTTCMTGCTTCTGAGGGTTTCTTGTTGGGGGGCAGTGAGGACAGAGCAGACATATCAAACAGCAATACACAGCCCCTCCTGCTTAAACATGTTCCGTTTTAAAACTGTTTGTATTTTTAGAGAGAATGTGACAACATAGATGCTTATGAGCTTTTTCTTTTTTAAATTGGAGGTGAGGCTCAAATCAGAGCGTGCATTAACTGAGTTTAAAAAGACGGGAAAATTTTTACCATGAGCTTTCCTCTACCTGCGATGATTGTGCACGCATCAAGCAAAGTGGACAGAGCTGCCCAAACTTCTCATACTGGATGTTCTTACAGTCAGGAACCACTTCCCACAGCGCGCCTCATCCAGCCCATTAACTACAACAAGAAATCAGTCAGCCTCTTAAAATCCCTGCGTTTGGGTTGGWATAAGAGGCCCGTGCACTTCTGGCACCACTTAAAAGCAGTAAGATGCAAAACCCAGGGACGCCTCATCGGGCATATTAGAAGACCAACGCCTGGGTCTGCACCAGGAGATCAGCTCGGTAACTAGCAGCACCACTCCCGAGGACGAGCGGGCCCCGGGGCGCAGCCGTGCCGGCTGCCCAGCGAGCCCAGGGAGCAAGGGCAGAGGGAGGCAGAACAGTCCCCAGGCAGAAGGGGCGCGAGAGGAAGAGCCGGGCACCGCGAACCTGAGCATSGCCCTGCGCAACCTCCCCGGCCGCTCCAGGCTGGGAGATCCTCTCCGATACCGCAAGCCGAGGTTCGCCAGGCGAAGGGAAGCTTGAAGCAAGCGCTTGGTCGACCCGTCCCCCCTTTTACCATGACCCTGGCAGTCCTCAGCGGTCCTCAGCCACCCACACGAAGTCGGTTTTCAATGCCCAGGCACCCGGTCATCTAACACTGCGCAGGCTGGCTTTGAAATATCTTTCAAGATTTTCCTTTAGTTTTCCCTTCCCTTTGACTTCCTTTCAGGCTCCAGAAATTCCAGTGTGGCTTTAAAAACCAAAGGATATTTGTTCAAAGTCATACAAAGCATCTGTGACTTGGGGGCGGGGGGAACACACCACAAAAAATCCCCTCTGCGAGCACTCCCCTGCCCCAGCAGGCTGTTCCGAGCACCAGGCACCGCTCCAGGATCGATGGTGTTAATTTATTCTGTTACATTACAGAGTGAACAACCTTATCTCAAAATTCCTTCATGCCAGCTCCCAGCCTGAAGCACTTTTATTTTTTTTCCCTTTTAAGAACAGCTGACTTATCAAAAACGGGGTTTTCTAACAGAAAACCACAAGCTAAGCCACATTATTATAATTGACGCAATTAATTACTTTTATGCCTTTTTTTTTTTAAGGGAGATCTTTAATGCAGGTAATTCTGACTAAAAAAAGCTACTTTGAACTGCTCCATCATTTAAAAGACGATTATAAAAATTAATTTAGAAAGTGCAGAATGAAGACAAAAGGGATAAAGGAAAGCACGCAGAGATGGGTATTTCCCCCGCGCTCCAAGTGGGAAGTATCAAACCAACATGCCTATTTTAAAAGTGGGGAGAAAGCTGCTCAAGTTTTCAGGTACTGGCAAAAAAGCAGCTCTTAAGTTTACTGACGTGTAGCAAATCAGCGGGTCACTACAGTGGCAGGGARGCAGCTACTTGCGTTTTGCCTTTTTGGACTTCTACAAAGCCGGAATCGCCCTTTACACAGAACCRCATCAGCAGAGCACCGTAACGCCTCTAGTTTTCCAGAGCCTTGCAAAATTCCAGCTTACTGAGGCAATACAGTCATTAGGTATTAGCTGTTGACAACATTTTGTCTATTACTAATCCTCTGATATTTACTGATGCCCTGGCATCTTCTTGATCTCCGCTATAAATCCAGCCACAAGAGAGGTCCCTGTGAGGAAGAATCAAAACATCCATATTGTAAAACAGCCAAGACTGTCAAAACCAAACTCTGCATGAGCTAAAGAGATCACGACCTGCCATGACAAAACAAAATGCTGCCAAGAAGCAGCAGCAAAACACAGTAACCACATGAAGCCAAAACCATGATTTCCTTCTCCCGTCCAGGCTTTGGGAAGGCTGGTTAGATCTCTGTGTACAAGATATCAGGGACATTAAGAGGCAAGATATTTAGATTAAGTGTCTGCATTTAATAACTGATAGTACTAGATTTGCAGTCCATGCTTGAGTCAAGCAGCATGCAGGACAGAAAAACGTATCTGTGCCGAGACCCATCTGTGGCAGCACCTCCCAGCGCAGAAGGAAAACCACTGGGTTTTGAAGCACAGAGAAACACAGATATCAAGGTGCAAGAAAACTTGTAAATTCATTATTTTCCTCCTACATCCCGCAACAGAAATTATTCACATTTCTGCCTGTCAGCCCATTCTTGTTCCCCGTGCTCAGAACCAGGTTTTGGACTAACTCCTTAAAGAAACATCTCAGCCTGAGGATGCACAGTCCAGGTTTCCACCACCTAAGATCTCAGACAGTGCTTTACTAGGTGATACTGTATTAACCAATTCTAAACCGCTATTAGGCCTTTCACTTTAATGCTTCATTTGCAATTCCCTCTCCATTTATGAATTCAGGAGCCCCCCTGTGAATAGCTCACTTCCAGAAGCATYTCACAGATCTGGAATGGAAAATAGTCTCTGCACTCTCCTGCTCATCCTGTCCATTATTGATCCTTGTCAGGGTATCTTTATCTATTTTTTAAAGCAGCAGCAGCTCAGGCCTGCACTAAGCAAATACCAGGAACAGAAGTCAATTTTTTCACTTTAGCTGAAAGGTTGTTACTCAAGGACAAAAGGCTCCAGGACTGTWCTACAGCTATCAAATTGCAGAAGTTTGGCTATCTAAAAATATATATATGTATATGKTTTTGTACTCCATTGTATTTGTCAGGACACATCATAGATATGTCAAGATTTATCTTAACAAATACAACGGACTAGCACCGAAAACACACTTTCTAATTCTTAACCTGAACAGTTCTTCCATTTCTATGGCTGCAGCGATGGCTGTGGTAACTATTTAATCTGTGCTATTAATTTAATCTGAGAGGAACTGCAATAAATCACRTCAGTGTTTCTCTCATCTTTGAAACAATGAAATTTTCCTCCACTGTCTTCACATCTACTCTCCATCTCACAGCCTCTGTCTCTAAAAATACATGGGGAAGGGTGGTGGAGCTGTTCACGTGTGAAGATCAGACCAGAAGGTTCTACTAAAATAAGGCTCCTTGCTGTGTSTGTGTACAAACTGAGAGAGCACCTGCACAGATTGGAGGAATGCAGCTAATAACAGCCTTAGAAGAACCTCAAAACAAGTATCAATCAACAGTAACATATTTAAGCTTTGTGCTATCCAAATAGYCTATCATCCTAGATGAAACAGGGAATAGGTCCTGTACCTAAACCCCCAAAGGSAAACAAGATGCTGTTGAGTCAGCTCTAAAGTAACAGACTGAGAAGATCTCCAGCTTCAGTAGCTTACCTTAGAAACAAAAAACAAGGGAAGGAAAAACAGAAGTAAAGTGATCTTCTGACAAGCTCACAACAGGTTATTGCCAAGTTCAGTTCTYCTGAGTGTATCTGGTGTATTATCTCATAAACCTGTTAGTATGTTGATATCCCCAGTTCACAAACCCAAATCTCAGCTGCARTCTAAACAGGCTGGACTAAAGGGCTTGAATGCACAGAAGAGGCAAAGGTGTGGTGATAAGATGCTTGTCCACCATGACAGTAAATGGAAATAAATCCAAYGGACAAGAACATCCTTCCCATCTAGGGTTCGGTTTGCTGCCAACTTGCTACTTAGCAAGATATTGATCCAATTCCTGTTTATACAGGCGAGACCGACTTCAGAGAGCCTCCCAGCAGGAGCATTCAGGGGCCTCTTTCACTTCTGCAATTTTTCACGACTGGAAGGTGCTGATCCGACACCTCTATCTTGCTRGAAGGCCACACTTCGTCTAAAGAGCAGACAATAACACACACRTACTTCACCACATCACCCTTAGCAGCCAACAAACATCTCCTGAAGCAAGCTCTCTATAGATATTTCTTCCCTGTTATTTCATGCACTTGAATACTTCTAGAGACAAGTGGAAAGATCAGGTTGGAGAGATGCATGTGACCTGAGAATTGTCAAAAAATAAACGACACGTCTCTGCAGCTTGAGCTTATACAAACCATGCTAAATGCAATTCTTSCCCAACTTTAATGAATTAGCATATAACGCAAATTAGAAGGGAGTTGTAGTTTAATCGCAGTACATGAGATATGTTAGCACCAGACATCCAACAAAATCAATTTAAATAAGAGATGAATTCAGCACCAACCRATCTCTCAGTTGTGACTTCCACCTACAGCACATAAAGGAGAGCTACAGAAGCTGAACACAGGTGAACAAGCCCATGCTTTCATATGAGAAGCAGCTGGAGTGAACCTGGGGAGGAAAACCCAGCAGGTAAAGGTAATTTAAAATATATTTTCTGAAGCAGGTGACATGCTAAAACAAAGTACTTACATTCTTTAAAACRACTTGTAAATATAAGAAAGCATCTGTGAATTGGTTCACAAAGAAACCCCAGAAGAAAGAGGTCTTTAAAAGTACTGMAACAGCTGCAGAGGTGTCTCCGCTCTTTCACTCTGAAGTTGTAGATAAGGGTGAGCGGTGTAAAACATGACTATTATCAGCCCTGGCAGACAGATTTTGACACACAAATGCAATTCCCTCAACACAGTGAATACCTCTGCAAAGGGAGACCCCTCTGCATATGCACATCCTCAGTCAGCTTAAACAATAGTGGAGCCTCGCACAAAGAGTGACATGAATTGGTTTCCGAGTAAGAAAAAAAAGCAAGGGGTAAGGCAGAGACATCTCCTGGAAGCACCRGTAAGAAGTCAGTGATCTCTCCCACCAACATTTGTCCAAATCCTTGCTTAAACTGGGAATGCTCAGTCTCCCGCTGTAACAGCACAGGAAGAGACATAGTGCTTTAAAGAGGACCCCAGATGTCCAACTTTTTACGACCTGTGACATCATTTGCACTTACATCAAGTCTCCTTCCCCTGCCAAATAAAGGTATTATTCACCGTTTTACAATCTATATGGTTACTTATGTTTTGGGTCACGTCCAGAAGGTACTCTTGAGATTACCGAGATTTTTCTCAGCTTTCAGCCAGTTGTGTTACACTCATTTGCACGAGGTCTGTCTTGCAAAAAAACTCTTTGGSTTGCAGATATTGAGTGTTCTTGCAAACAAGCCTGTCTTTCTTCCGACGCGTTTGCATCCAGGACAGAAACAGCTAAATATTAATTTATTCACGTTTAGTAACCTTCGGGGGTTTYTTCCCCCCACACTACAGGCCCTCTGCACCTCATCCCTTGAGGTGCAGKCCACAACACAGTAGCCTTCACATAGGGTTCTCTCTCTGCCTTGGAGGTGACCAAACAACAAAGAAGGACAAATTGGGATAAAAAGGACAATTAAAACATGATCAGGGTAATTTTCAGCCTAAAAGCATCTTCTTTCTTGGCTTATAAAGCTAGCCTGAATATTCATGAAATGCTCTCTACTATCTACCAAATAGAATTAATCATATTAATGCATGGAAAAGTAAGATTAGCCAGAAAGTGGTATACSAAATCTAATCATGTTTTATTGAATGAAACATGAGTGGGAGAGGTCACAAGGCCCTTTCATTGTAATCTGTCACAAAAGTCTCTCCCCCTGCCACGCTCCTGGCAGAAGAGCGGTTCAGGCTGTGGGAAGCAGGAGCCCACGCCTCCCCCCTGCAGAAGGGCGAGCAGCCGGCAGCACGGAAAAGGGAGTTCTGCTGCCTCCGTCTTCGGCCACGCCGCGGCTTCGTGAAGGAGTTGGACATATTGTCAACTAAGTGCTTAGCTGATGAGAGCYAACACCGTCTGCACGTTATTCTCCTCAGCTGGGGTACAGCTGAAGTCTTCCCTTCCCTACCAGAAATATATGCTAAACTACGGAACATCTTTAAATACCGCCTTACCCTGATCAGCCCTTTCTTCCAAAATTTCCCATTTATTTCGGCAGTGCAACAAGCCAAGGAGCTCTAGGACAATGTGCAATACTACTCTACAGAAATTACTTCGTACAAAGCATTATCAATCCTTTAACTTCACTTCAAAACAGCAACCAAGATGCTCACGAACCGTTTGCATCCACGAGGGAAGCAATCAGCCCGCTCTCTAGCTACCACCAGGAACCAAGGGCTCCCAATGCYGTGCCAGCTGCCTCCCATCAGGGASAAATCAGCTCACTGACCTACAAATTCCTGTTCTTCACATTGCCGATCCGTATTAAAATGAGGCCCGAAGTGCGGAACAGCAAGCCACGGGAGCTGATACATCCCCGGGAACTGGCACACGCGCGCCAGAGGCAGCGAGGGACCCCCCCACCGCTCCCCCCGCGGGAGAGCTGCAGGCTGCGGAGAGGGAGGGTCTGGTTTCTGACAAGCTTCTCCAAAACGTTATCTGCAGAGAATACACCTTCTACGGGAAAAGGGGCTTTTGCAAGACGACTATTTCCCACTAAAGCAACGTTTTACAACTTTAAAGCCTTTGTAGAATTTGTTTCCAATTAAAAGCACTATGAATGCTTTAGAAAAAAAAAAATTAAACTGTACCAGGCAAATAAGTCTATTTTCCAGATCCCAATGAAGATGTAAAGATGTAAYTGACGTTTAAATAGGGATTTTAAAAGTCACTTCATACACATTTTTTATTCATTCCCAGTTCTATGGAAAATGTTACCATGGAAGAAAAGCATCTGAATATTACAGATGAAGTATCCATTAGTTAACTAGCTCTTACAATAAGGAAGCTTAATTCATTGCACAGGAAAAGAAAACTTTCAAAATTGCATTATCTAGGCTTTAACTGGTGACAAAAGTTATTTCAAGACACACAATTCAAGTCTCCAACCTCATACAAGCACCAGGGCAGGATAATGCTTGTCAACTTTCAAATAGAAGCAATTACCGACCGGAAAAAAATCAAAAAGGAAGCGGAAAGTGTGAGATGAAAATCATTTTAAAGCAATCATCAAGCAATCCGTTTTACAGAATCCCTGCAAAAAATGGCAGCTCCTGGGGAGCACACGGGGAGAGCACAGTGGAGGGGGCCCGTCCCCCGCTCCCACGCGCAGCTGTTTGGCGCAACGCAAAGTCTGCAAGATCCCCACAAGCACTCTCCCACCACCCCGTACTGGTGGCAGCTGCATCAGTATAACCAGCAGCAACATCAGGTGCAGACCCAGGGCTCCAGAGCTGCAAAATGGTGGCGAGAGGAACGCGCTTTTCTAAGTGACAAAACACTGAAGCCCGATTCACAAGCCCTTTGGAGCCAAAGTCTTCCCGTTGACTTCAGTAGACATCGACTGAGGTCTAAGATGAAAATATACGCTGAAAGCTCCGAGACAGCTATCTGAGGATCAGAAGGTGCTTTGATATAAAGAAAATAGGTTGGTTCATTAGAAGCACATACGGAGAACAGTTTTTCCACCAACCAACGTTATCACCATATGAAACAGTGACCTTCAAGAACACAGGTACTCTAATCTCTTACAGGTAGAGCACAAGATGTGCTAATAGATTAGCCTGGCCAGCGTACAAAATAACTGGCATCAAGAGGGAAGCACAAAGCAGATCTCGCATAGGAGARCTCTAATTTAGAAACCACTTAGCAGATAGACAAGGGTGGGGGGAAGGGAARGGTCAACTGCAGATAATGACAGGGAAAGAATTAAAGCCAGCAACAGTTGCTGAAACATAGGTGATTCTTCCAACCTTTCCTCCCCCTAACTCAACTCTCTGCAGAAACACAGCAACAAGAGAGAACTTCTGAAATGCTTTTCCAGAAAGGGTTGATGTCCAAAAGGGGTCTCCTGGGCTCAGCTCCAGAAAGGAAAATATTCTAGAATTAAGCAGAGAAACCTTAAATTCAAAGGCCCTCACAGTTCTCCTCCCAGGCTCACCCCAGCACATGRTCCCTTTTGTTTCCACCCATTGCCCAACACCTGTACCATAGCACTTCTGAAGCAGAGCAAGATGCCCGCACTGCCTTCACATCAGGCACAGTTGTGCCAGAAAAGTAATGCAAAATAATACACATGCACACGTTAAGGCACGCTGCCTTGTTTCTAGGAAATTAAGAGACAAAGCTAAAACCAAATTCTACCCAAATTAAGTGCAAAAACAGCCCTAAGGAGGAGAAGGAAAGCATTTGTGCAAGCAAGATGAGCAAAATATGGCTCCAAGGCTGAAAAGGCAAAATGAAGATGAGACACTGAAGAGGAGGAACCTGATTCAGACAGGAATAAAGTCCATCGATTTGGCACTTACTCACAGCCCTACTTCTCCCACTGCATTCACTTAGCACGGAATTATTAACCAAAAAATCAAGGAAAAAAATGTTTCCCAGGGGAAATGACAAGGGAAGGCTCAGAGTGGGAGGGCAGCAGAGGGGCAACATGACAGATGATGCAATGCCCCTGAAATTAGGCTTCTATTCCATAAGGTAGAATAATTAAGTCCAGAAGAGGGTCACACAGGGAAGAAGGATACCACAGACCAAGACTCTRCATTAATACAGCAATTCAGTATGCGCTCGTGTCCTCCTGGAACAAAATACACGAGTGAGGCAATTGAGGAGAAAGCAGTTTTTAAAGGACCATGAAACAGATTAAAAAAACAAAAGGGAGTGGGTGGCATCTGGAAATTGTCAGCCTCATTTCTTTCTTTCAAGGSTAAGCATTTGAATTTTCAAAAACTTATCCACCTACAGTAGAAGTTGCAATAAGAAATGAAGAAACATTAAGTTCAAGAGGAAATGCACCATGGTGGATTGTAACTCAGAAGAGTGGGCACAGTCTGGATTGCACAAGGAAAAAGATAAGCACCCGTAGCAATTTCCATTCCCAAGCTATGGTGCAATTTCTATAGGTTGGGCTAAGCAAGCTCAAAATTGGACAGAAAAAACAAGGACCCAGTGGCAAATGAAGTAATTCAAAAGCAAATCATACTCCCAGGTCAACACGCAGCTTCTCAGCATGACACTATGAGGTGCTTTGCCAGGTAACATTCTGTTTCGGTTGAGCTCAAGCAAAAAGATTATGTGAAATAGGGTTATGGAAGGCAAGGGGGAAGAAAGTTAATTGCTGCACTAGAACCTAATACAAGGCTAAAGAACAACCCAAAAAGGTTCTGACCCTTCACATACTGCAGTATTTTTGATCTGAAAAACACCACACTACGATATAGCAGCCACAGGAGCACCTTTCCTAGCTAAAAGCCCAACCCCTCCTACCAATTTGGATTCTCATAATCTACCAAATACAGTTGCAAAATGCAACACAGCTATAAAAGATTTGAAAGGCCTCATTATTAAAGAAGTCACCTACAACTCAAAGTAAATTTCCCATCTGAAAATTAAAAACATCTAATGAACCTTCAAAACGTGCCAGACAGTCTGTCATAGTCAGACAAATGAGATACTTGTTAGTTTTATCTCACAGAACTAATTCATTTGGCAGGAGCAGAGGTTTCTAAATAGGTTCATCAGTGGAACGAATAGCCATGAACGCCAAACATCGTTCTGGGGGGAAAGGGTATCACTAGCTGCTTACGTGTTCAGCAGACAGCTGAAGCTTACAGTGTCTCCCCTTCATTTGCTCCTATTTTCCAATAGCATAAAAGAAAATTTATATGGGAAACATTAGACTGTCTTCCTGTATTTCCACAACTTCGAAAATCCCTGCTCTAGAGGAACTGTTGCATGTGCATGTTGCACCTACACAGCCCATGAGCAAGGCTTCTATCTTTTACCCATCTTGCCTGCTTCAGCTATATTGGAATGACTGCAGAAACCTTCTTTGCTAAATATTTGCATTATAGCCAGCAAAATGTACACTTGATCTTAGTCAATTCCTGTAAACACACATACRTAAATTGGATTATTAGTCATTTCCTACACCACCACCTTCTCTGGCAATAGCAGCATAATGCTTTAATAATGATAATACAAGTCATTATGCTTAATATTAGATACAGGTCCCAGACCAGCTAGATGAGATCTAAACAGATGACAGAAAGAAGTGCAAGAGACAACCACATTTTCATTGTTTGCACACACTTAAACTGCAGCGAATATGTACAAACRTAGGAAATCCAGACCTGTTCCACCACAGGCATAGCAAAAACTTACCCTCTATTAACGTGCGCTCAGAGTGCAGCCGAACAATTGCCTCACAGCACATTCCTACTTTCTCTAAACCTTCAGGGGACACATCGATGCTAGAGGCGTTTGGTATTTTCAGTGTAGCTGAGCACCCGCAGGGATGCTCGCCACTGAAGAAAGCTTTGAACCAGGTACCACGAAACAGCCGTAATCAGCAGATACTCCCGAGAAGTGTTAGCTGAGGGATTTGGCCAGCTCTGAGCAGATGCTGACACAAAGCACACAAACAACAGAGCTCAGTCCCCTTAAGGACTGGAGCCCAAGTCGCTTTGAGGGATTTTCTTCTTTTACATGTATTTATAGAGAAGAATTTCATTAATCCTTTCAGATCTCTCAGCTAGTACAAAATGAGGGGGAAGAGAACCCCAAGTCTTGAAGACAAGAAAAAGTTGGGGAATAATGACATAAGGGAACATATATACTACGCATCCCTCCCCGCGTCCAGCGCATCCTCACCACAGCAGGGACGGGCTGTGATTGGGATGGCCACTCCAGCTAACCTCGAAGGACAACAGGGCAGCTACTGCCATCCTCCCGATTCTTCTTTCTTGTGAGACCCTCGCATTGCCCTTCCTAATCCGACGGGCTCTTTTTCACACCGCTACTTCTTCCCCGCTCCTGTTCTCTGCTCCGTAGAATTTTATTTCTCACCTGTCAAGGAAATCCAGACCCAAGGTCCCATGACAGAAACTGCGATAGCAGTTAAGAGCTGTAAATGTGTTATTTTATTAACATGTCTCAAATAGCCACTCAACCTCTATTGCTCTGCTTGACATATGGATGCTTAGACCTGCAATGCCCTTTCCCTTCCAAAACGTCTGACAGGGGGGACCAAATGAAACTCGAAATGGGATTCTCCGGGGAGCGGCTGCGTGTGCCGAGGTCGACATGGAGCGCAGCAGATACAGCTGTGGCGACCGCGGGAGGCAAGAGGCTTAAGGGAACCTGGCTCGTAAAAAACCAACAAGGCATCTATTTTTAAAGTGGGGAGGGTGAATGACAACGCAGGGAGTTAGTAAGTGCAGGCCAAGTCAAGCTGACTCAATGTGCTGAGTTAGTGCTCTTGTAAATACTACCGTTCTGTAATATTTCATAGCTTGAAAATACATACGAATTATACTTCAGATGAAATTTAATTTTGTTTGTGTACATCTCTSGACCAGATTAAAACTATTTATAATACTTAGGAAATGAAATATTTAGCTGCAACATATTTCAATAGAATGGTTTATTTGGCCACAAGTCTATCTGCCATATTACCAATAATTAAAACTAGGTTTTCATAGACAGAGGGGAAAAAAGGTTTTTTTAGCTATATTTTCAAGCTGAATCATATTAACATGTTTAAAGAGGAGATAGGGGCACCAGTCTGTTTTCCCCCCTACAGGCAAAAATTATTTAAAAAAAGGGAAAAATGAGTCATCTGAATTTAATTATCAGGCTCYGAGTTGTGAAGGCCAGCTTTGAAAAATGAAATTCACAATAAGACACACTGTAATTCCGCTTATGGGACTGAAAAGTTGACTTCAAGAATACTAAATGARGACCCTTTGAATTGACCGGTGTGTTTATCTTGCCCACGTGTATTTCATGGAGCTATAAAATGCAGGATGAACCTCAAAAAGCAGGAACAGCTTCTTCTACGAGGCCTGGATGAAATTCACGTTCGTGTGCCCGGTTTCACTCACGAAGCCGGTGCATCTCCCYGGCTGCTCTGCCAGCCGATCCAGACACGAGGCCGCCGCCGTTACAGCTCGCAGCGTTCATCCAGCTCCCCGTGAAAATACGTTTGGAGGAAAGGCATCATTAAAGATGCAGCACATGGGCACTTGCGGGCGAAGAAGGAAAGTAAATACATCATTATTGCCTCTGACAGGGCCCCAAAACTGGTATTTGTAAAACATGCTACCTTTAAAATAGCTCCTAAATCTCATTTTTGAAAGAGTGCGTGCGCACGTATAYGTACTACTGAAAGTCAAAGGGCTTAATTTTCTAAGACACATTTGCCATTTTCAAAGTTCTACCGTGCTGTATTTCTGTGTAGTTTATTAATTTTTTTCCAGCAGGTTCACTCTGACAGGCATTGTTTTATTTTTGATATGACAAGACACAGTGCTGCACCGGCAACACCTCCRGGCTGAATAATGTTTCTTAACTAGCTACGTTCATCTTTACCACATAGCACAGATGACTGATCCTCACTGCAGTACATAATGGCTAAAAACKAACAGTGCCCTAAAATATTAATGCATGCTAATAAAACCAGGTTTTTTTTCATGAAACAGCAACATATAATTTTCAGAGGGGTCCTGGGAACAGTAAACAATTGGTACATGCTAAATGGCAAGTTGTGTCACATCAATACAGCCGAAACATTCAAATCCTATCCCCCATAATTGCCAGGCAAGTATAAATTAATTAAATGAATGTTATTTGTGGCTGCGACAGAAYCCTCATAAATAATCGTAATTTAACTTCCTGCTGATAATCCCAGGCAACACCTAATTATTTCAAACACTTAATTCCTCCCTTCCAGAGGGATGTTGGGTTTAAGACTACTCCCTTCCCTTTGCTGCTAGTTAGGACTTTTAACTGTTGAGTGCAACCACAGTGCAGATCACCTACAGGCAGAGTTGTCCTCTGCTATAAAAGCAACATAAGCAATATGTCAAATTCCTTCTACAAGCCCTCACTTCAGACTTCATAGCACTGATTATTTGGGCAGCTCTTGTGTATCAGTAAAAAAAACAGTGTGGCATTAATTATACATAAAAGCAATATTTCTGAAAGCATTGCTGAAGCAAACAATGGACTGAGAGGGGTATTGAAATTCTATACACAGCCTCCTGTCTAAAGAACAAGCTGATCTGTAGAAACATTTGCCAAAAGTTCATTAACAGTAAAGTCAGCAACATATTTAGCAATAATCAGAGAATAATTTAGCAAAAACAAGGTTTGAGMGTGACAATGTTTGAGCAGGGTTTCTTGGGTTTTGAARTGCGTTTTTTTTGTTGTTTGGGGTTTTTTTTTAATTCTYTCTTCTAACCAGCTACAYTATGGAATCTTACTGCAGCGAATATGATTTCAAGTAGACAATAGTCACTGCAAAAGTTTACCAAGCAAATAAAAAGCATCCCAGGGAGCTGCATTAGAAGGTAGCAGCCACAGCCTGTGACTTTGAATAACCAGGAACTACCCTCATTCAGGCACAAACTCTGTTSACTCTGAACATCCTGTAAAGTTTGGATCTGTGCACACAAAACGTCAGCAGATACTACATGACTGTACAGACCACAGTGAAGTGTGGCCAGTAGTAACCTACCAGAGCGAAGATCCCTCTGTTCCAGCAACTTCTAAAACGTCATATCCATCTTCCAGCTGGAAATCCATGAAAACCAGAGCAATAGTGTCTCCAGGTTCAGCGAGAATAGTCCACGTGCAGTCTGCGTTATTGCCATACTCCAAGGGAAAATGAGGGCTTGAGATAATTCCGCTTTGTCCCCGCAAAGTCCCTCCGCAAGCATCATCAGCTGGAAACAGAATGCAAGTTATCAGATTTTGCTGAAATGCACAAAGCACTACATTAAAAAAAGAATAAGCCCAAATTCAAAGCAAAGCTTTAAAAGCCCCAGTGCTTTTGTCGGGGTGTGTTTTACCACACACTATTAAGAGACAAAGATGTTGAGGGATGCAAAATCCTATTAGGTCAGCCAGTGTCTCCTGGCAAGTGCCAACTTATTCCCCACTGTACACTTACTAGTGATTTGTTTAGTCTAATTTTAAACACCCCAAGTGACAGAGCTTCTACCACTTCCCTGGGGAGGCAGTTCTCMGCCTAACACGTCTCGCTGTCAGGACAGTATTTCCTCGCATGTTGTTGCCCGAGTTTTCTGTTCCATCCCTTATTCCGGATTAGGATCCTCAGAGGTGTTTTCTGCAACTTCCCTCCCACCTGGGTAGCCAGCAAAGCAGGAGGAAAAGCACCAGGAATTCAGCGACGGAGGAGGGTTTCACAGACATGTCAAACCTCTCCTGTCGCAGCAGGGGGAGAGGTTGGTTTCCAACTCAGATCRCAGCACCTTCACCAGCGACAGAAGCACCCGAGGGCTGGGGCAACAGGACTCAGAGTACAAGCACTGCATTTAATAGAAATAGAAAAGGAGTGGAGTATCCCACACACTTGCCTTATATGACTTTGTTCACTCCGATTTCTTAAGGAATTGGATGTTGTTACCAAAATCATAGTAGTAGTTACCAAAATCAAACTTAACCACTTGTTCAGAAATCTAGCAGTGACATTCCTGGTTACACACYGGATCTCCTGTTTGCTGCAGGTTCTTTCATTTTTTACAACCTGAATTTTATCAGTAGTACATAYTAGAGCAATTAAAGGAGAAGGATCTAAAGAAAACATGGGCAGGAAGACAGAGGAAACCAAGAATTCATTTGACTAGCATCAGGGTAGCTCACTGCTCTCGTACAYGCAGCATCAGCTCAGCATTTATTTGGAACAGTAAGAAAAGCCTGTTAACTTTACAACATGTGTTACAGAGCAGCATTTCAGACGCTTTAGTCAAGGAGCTTGGGGCTTTAGATTAGAAACACTTATTTTCATTACAAACTGCTTTAAAAAAAAAACCTTCCAAACTGAAATTTAACACAGGTGAGAACATTTGTTAAGCACAATGGGTCATCAGCACCTAAGGAAAGGGCAGGACAGTTCTGCAAGGCTGCTCAGGAGGATCCTTCAGCTTTTACACCTTTTCAGGAATTAGTGCCTTGTGCTATCAGCAGGTTTTAGCAGCAGGGCTGAAACTTGCAGCCTCTAACTCATGAAACTTGAAAGACAAAGTAAGACAAACATACATGCCAACTTTTCCTTCTCGCGGCCATCTGCTCTCCCAGCGCAGCCAGACACCTGAACCAGCAGAAGGCTCAGGCAGACACACGCTTCCTGGTGACCGACGGCGAGTGATGAGATCGGAACACCCCAGGCTGGGGCTGCGCATCGCATTAACACACTACGCGTGTTGTACCGGCACCTCTAAACCCCAGTGGAGACCATGGATGGCCCTTTGCAACTGCTTCTGTTCCTCAGGCTGGGAGGCACGTCACCGATTATTGCGGAACTCACAGAAAGCAGGAAAGGCAGAAAAATATATGACAAAAATCCAGACGTGTAGGCAGACATGCAACTACTTCTGGGCCACTCCAGCAGCCAAAACTGGGACTAAAAAAGGCCACTGAAATCCCAAATCGATGCTCTGTTCCCTGGTATTCTATTACAACAGCCAAAGTTATCTATTTGCTGCAATCGTATTGTCAGTCCATTAAAGTTACACATGGACGCTGAAGTGCAGTTAGAATTGTCAGTAAATTTAGGCTGAAAGATCTCTCATCTAGTCCAAGCACCAGGAAATCCTTCAAACTTCAATGCATCACACACAAGGTTCACAGTGACACCTCCAAAGAAGGTCCATGCAAAAAGTAAAAAGGCCGCTTCCAAACCCCTCCGACAGACAGAATGAAAACACTTTTTAGAGGATGAATGGGTTCTGCCAAACAGGATAAGCACAATTCACCAGTTTAATAGTATGTTCAAATTTAATTTCTCATGAATAAGTGCCCTTGCAGATGCTAGAAAGAAAGAGGCAAAAAAAAATTCTTAGCAAGTCAACTCGCAGACCACACGCCTCGCAGCAAGACAGAGCAGGAGCAAGGTCATYACCTGCTTCAGCAAGGCACAGGGATCTGAAGGGGCAATTTATTCTTAAGATACATTTACCTCCAGAGGGGCAGCTACCTCCAACATAAGATGTTAAAGTCATTGTCGCCTGGCTGCTGTTGGCCCTAGGCAACCATTCAAGGGCAAATAAGGGCCTGCRCCAGCACCATGAGACATCTTCAAGCAATCCAGCCTCCGTATGCAAACACCACTTCCCAGGGCATAGGTGCCCTTGGCCAAACACTTGCTTCTCACTATCATCACGCATTCGGGCAGCTCAAGGTCTACATACAGCCCTTAAACACACGCACCCAAGAGCAAATGCAAGGAGGGTTTGGAAGAAGCAATTCCTATTGGCAAGTTCTCAGCCACACTTACTATCGGGGTCTGGGAAGTCTGAGGATGGATCTGGTATATTAAAGTTGTTCTTGTACTGAAAGGAATACAGGCAGCGATGGAGAAATATGCTAAAGAATTTTGACTCAATGCTATATTAGAATTCTTAAACAAGGGGACTACATTTTTTTTTTTACGGGACTAAGCTAACTTACAGTAGCTGAAGATCTAGCCAAAGGTATGGTGGTTTTGGCTTTTTTTTTTTTTTTTATTAAAAGGGGAGTGTTTAAATTCCTTGAAAATTTTTCATTGCAAAAGCTCTTTAATTAAAAATATATTCCCTTTCCATCCACCTCTAAACACACACTTCCTAAGTTCGTAGAGGTTGTTACTTTTCAAACATATTCTACCATCTTCCAAAATCTTCTTGAACAGCCCTTCAACTATTTTGGGCACAGTACAGTCTAAGCAGCTGTTTGAGTTATAGTAAGACAGACCACTTAATGAGATTATGCATATTTGATACGCTTAAAATGTAGCTTCGCAAATCTTCTCAACTGAATTTTTACTCAACCGCCTACCAGAATCATAAACCTATCAGTTCTACTTAAATTCAGCAAACGACCTGGGCACGACTTCTCTCCGCRTGCATGAAAGCGCTTTACAAAACAGATTCAGATGTTTCCGGATATTCTTTCGGTGCTTCAAATGCACCATTCTGCTTTATTTGCAATTAACTGACCCAGGTGAGGGTTCTTCCTTCCATGGCTACATGGAAGCAGAACAGAAGACAGCATTCCAAGCCTGCTGGGGTTTTGCCTCCAGCATACCAACTGTCAAGATAAAAATACAGCTAGACTTGTAGGACTCAGCTTAAGGCCCCATTTAGATTAAATACCAGGCCTCATTTCATTCTGTGAATACAGAACAATTGTGCAGAAAGCGTGTAAAAACACACAAGATGCAATAAGGAAACCGTTCCAGACATCACTGACACACATTATAGARATGGGATAAACGTCAGCTTAGTCCAGATTTTACAGTCTGACCCAGACTYGCTGAGGACTTTCACTCCTCGAGGCAAATTTCCGAGTTACACATGGTCTGCCAGGCACAGCCAAGCTTCTCTTCTGGGCAGCCACAGCTGCCACCCGGTTTCGTGTTCTCCTACTTTGCAGATCAGCAGAGAGGTGTCATTCGCTGCTGCTTTGGTGCTCCCTGAACGAGGTCACCACAGTCTTAATCCTTCCTGCCACGCAAGCAAGAAACATAACTCACCAGAGCAGAGTCTGTGCAGACTGAATTTATAGTCTCTTTCAGCTCAGAGTCCAAGAATCAATTTTGATATAACTGCTTTCAAAACTACTGGCGAGCTGCAGCACTAGCTACTTTCACTAGCTCTGCAAAGACATTTCACCAAGCCATTCCTCCTGCATCTGGAATTCCTTCCTACATTCCTTTCTCATTGATATTACACTTGTCCTTTATAAAAAAATCAAAATTGTACTTCGAAACTGAGAATTGGGTAAAGGCAGTGCAGACAACTCCTACGAAGAAAAAGCAGCTGAGCCACAGCACTCCTTCAAAGTGCTGCTGTCCTAGTACATCCTCGCAAACACCTTTGTTTCTTATTTTTTTCCTACCATGCACTTCTTTGCGTCTTCAATTATTTCAATGCATAAAGACTGGAGTAGAGACAAAGCTACCAATATGTAGAAAAGGATGYTACAAAGCAGAAGACAAGCACAAAGACAAGAGCATAAAGAAACCAGAAGAGCATATTGATTAGCACGGTAGAAACTTACTGTTTTCAACACTTGTCTCATACCTCTGCCATTATACTGGGGAGGAGGAGGAGAAGGAAAGGGCAGCGTCCCCAAACCTAGCACTGTCCTTTGCAGTGACATCAGGCAAGTCTCTTGCCAAGACAGCAGCTCCYGAGATTTTAACACCTGCTCAGCTAGAGGGAACCTTTCATCTCGATCTGTCAGGATCTGACCCAGCAGCGTGACCCATCTCCAACTTACGTTAGAAAATAAAAAAATACATACAAATACATTTAACAAACTTTCAGATGACAATTACCAGCAAGCCAACATTAACGGAATTAATTATAAGCTACACAAGCCACAAAGATCTTTTCTCTCTCAAGGAAAAATATATTCTTCTTCAGGCAACAGTTTTGAAAACATTATTTTCCCTGCAGAAGGCGGCGTAAACCTGTTTGTCAGTACGCAGGTATTCTTGCCCCTTGCAACGACTGAAGGTTGTGTCACCAGTTTATCAGCCAAGCATGAATGTCTGACTGCTGAAAACCTACCTATGGTAGAAGGAGTGCAGCTGCTTTTCAGATCCAGCAAGTCAATTTGCAGACTGTCTTTGCTACTTTCTACCTTCCTGGAACAAGATAGAAGTGTCACATGAGAAGATTCCTGCCTCCAAAAAATGCCTTGGGAGTTTTACTTGAGGTAAAGTCTCGAAGGATCAGGACCAAATCTATTAAAAAGGAGCAGCCACCTCCARGAACCTGCAGGCACGTTGCTACACAAGTGCAGCTGAACAAGCACATATCTTGCTGCCATCAGAGCAATTCACACAGCACTGATGCAAGCACCATAGAACTGAATATTCCTCCATTCTGAAGTGTATCAGATGCCACCATCATCATTGTTGGATTCAAGATTGAAATGGTGGTGTTAAAATCAAAAGCGAGCTTGGCAGTTCAAGTCAAAAATGCAAAAATAGTCTTTTACTCCATCTGCAGCAGGGATCACAAAAATTGCAGCGATGCCAACCCTCGACTTCAACACCTGTTGGGGTCAGAAGTTAATCCCTCCCTTATTGGGGTCTACTACACAAATGTCTGAATGATAGCAGGGCAAGGAGAAGATACTGCCTTCCTCCAAAGGAAGGTTGCTATCAGACTGGAGGAAACACTGGTCCATTGATGGAGATAATTTCCTTCTCTTCTAAAAAGGGTATTGCTTTGCATACTCTCAGAGTTGAATTTCAGTGAATTTTTTTCCTGTGCACACTTCCAGTGAAATTAGAAAAAAAATAATATTTTAAGAAAAGGTTACAGTGAGAGTCCTAATTCAAAGGAAAAGCGAAGAATCGTAATTGATCATACCCAAATGGCAATGATAGCTGTCCCTCTCCAGTGTCAGTTTGGCTGTATAAGCCACTCCTTCAGTGGTACAAAGCCCTTGGCCCCAAAACAGTAGGTAAGCATACAAGAAATACACTAAGTAGCACATATTACTGCTGTGTAACACATTCAAGCACCAAAAACACACCAAGCAAACAATATTTGCTCAGTTTAAATTCAAGATTTATGCTACAGCTTAGAACTGCTGATTGATTGCACAAGCAGAGTCAATAAAAAGAACCAAGATAAGATGCTCTGCTGAACTACACAAGGAATTGAGGGGAAAAGACTTCAAAGCACCAGCAACTGTTGGTATAACAACACAGACACTTGTATATTTACAGACTCTAGTCCCTTGTGGCCCCAGAGAATTAGCAAGAAGCTCTCTATAYCGATAAAGGAATCTCAGTTTCCCTATCCCAGAAGGGCGTGCAGGAAAGCTGGCCAGCCCTTTATCTCCCATATAGCATCCCCTGTCCGAGGCTGCCGGCACCCCACAGCACATCGGCACTCTGCACAGACTCACATTTCTTTACAGGAAAAGCACCAGAATCACCRTGGAACATGCCACGAGGGAAGCCAGCCTGACATTGCAGAAAGCAGAAGATCCAGTCTCATTTTCTAGTGTTTGATCTAGAAAACCTGCATCGTCTTGGGGTAGGTGCCTTATCTTATGGATAATACTCCTGCTTCCCCCCCCCCCCCCACCTTTAGACCAAGAAATTGAAGTTAAGTAGCTTTGCAGCATTTTGAATACTTTCAGCACTTCATAACCTTCCTATTCCTCACCCAAACCCTGGCAGCTTGAAGGGATCCAATAAAAAGGAACATCAATATTAACTACATCATGGTTAGTTTTCAAGTCTTCTAAATCAAGCTTACAGTCCATGAAGTTTTCCCAACCCCAAACAGCTCATTAAATCCTGTTTCATTGTGGCTTGTTCCAGATGAAGAGAGGACACTTTACCTCTGCAGAAGGGGAGAGGAAAATCCCAGGAGGCACCGTTTTCCGAATTGGCATGGCATGTCAGCARCGCATGTCCTTCCAAAAAGAAGCCTGGATTACAGCTGTATCTCACTTTGTCCCCGATGCTGAACGTTGTGCCTTGCTGAATCCCATTCTGCAGCCTTCCTGGATTTCCACACGTATGACTTGGTAGAACTGCCAAAGAAAGTTGCTTCTGGTTAGGGACAGTGCATTGTAACAGAYCTGTCAGGTGAAGAATCCAGAGGGAATGCACGTCTCAAAGTAAATGCATCACTTAAAATGTAAAGAGCAAATAACCACAAAACTTACCCTGCTGGATTGCACCAGARTTTATTAGACAAGTTACAGTTAACATTGAAGTACCATTTCTACTGAGTATATGTAAGGAAGCAAAAATCACTCCCCAAGCTAATTGAGTCAGAAACAAGATCCACTCTTTCCTGACCAGTTTTACCAGTTTCTAAACCAAAGCATCCCTCCTTCCTATGCCCCCCTGCAGTTCTATTTAACAGGATTGCAGTTGATTAGAATCCAGAGATTACATTCCTGTTTGAAATAACATTTTTCAACAGACCTTTGCCAGGCACCTCAAAGGCCCCTGCAACGTAAGCAGAGTTGTGTTATGCCTTAGAACCACACCGAAGACAGCAAAACCTGTAATTAGCAACTATCRCCTAGACAAAAAAAGCAACATTTCAGCCCACCAGGATTTATACTTCATTGCACTCTGTGTTTAATCCGGATTTCACACATATGCATCAAACCGGACTCTGAACAATGCAGTTGGACCCAGCTCAACTGAAGGCAAAAAACAGTCCAACAAAAGTTTGCATCAGAAAGAATAAGGGATACTTGAATGTAAGATGGAGAAGTTGCAKCTAAAATGCTAGTCAACCCTTAACCAATGCCTCTGTAAAGCAGTTTCAGAGAATTTAAAACTYGACGGGTTCCCATAAGCCACTCCAAAAAGATCCACTCAAATCACCGTTTTAGAGCCCAACATAAAGCCCAGTGAAGACAACCAAGACTAAAAATGACTTAATCAAATTTGAATCAGGCCCTCGTGCAGCATCTTGTATTATAGTTCTTTTTCATTAASGCTGAAACATCAGAGGAAGGAAAACATGGTCATTCAAAGCTGAGTGATGGTTTATCATTGAAAACAATTTTGTCAGGGGCACGAACAAAACCAGATGAATTTCTGCGAGCAAAGGGAGGTTTAGTCTGCAGCTCTGCCAAGGAAAAGAGGAAGATAAAAAGGAAAATTATATGCTAGCATACACAGCACACAGCAGGATAAAATACAACCAAAACTGTGCATAAGCATGTGAAATGAAACATAAATCCCTAACACTAAGTGATGCAGAGACACTACCTTTATCTCCTGCCGTGGGATGGTGCTTTAGGATGGGGATTTGCAGCTTCCCTGCTCTGGCTGCAGCACAGACCTTCCCCCGCCCGCAGCCCCGGCTGCCCCCTCAGAGCAGGGTTCGGGTGCCCCGAGAGGGCTCCCGGCAGCAGATGCACAGRCAGGGCTCCTCGCAGCCAGGGACATGAAACACCAATCTGGAATGAATGCAGGATTAGGCTTCCTGGATCCAGACCGATCACCTCGTTTTTCTAGCTAACCCGCTTCCAGATGAAATGCAACCTTACCACCTTGAACTCGATTAACTTTAATGGCATGTRCATCTCGACTCCTGCATTGCCTCAGTTTTTGGGGTTTTTTCCCTGCTGTGACTGCAAGCTCTCGCCCCGCACCGAGGAGCAGCCTCTCCCCGAGCCCCAGCGGGGCGCAGCCAGCGCCCGGGCTCCAGCCTCCCCACGCGCCCCTCACCGCCCCGCAACGGGGGGCAGGCACAGGCTCCGACGGACATTTCTTCCCTTTGCTCTTTCCCCCCAAAACACTATTTGCATCCTTCCACAAAGCGCCTGGAGCTGGGAAGTTCATCAGCAACTCTCACATCAAAATATTAACGACCATGCAGGTTTCGTGAGCGGGGGGAYGCTATCAACTACGTCAGATGGGTTGAAAAGCAGTGTAGAACTAATGTTTCATTTTCTGTAATGATACTCAAAACCCCAATTTAATTAAATTACCAACGTCACTTTTTGTAAAAAAATGAACCCATTCCKGCTTTTATGCTTCCTTCCTTTAAAATTAATGACTAGAACTTTGCTATAAATAAAAATCTATCATTTTTAAAAGTCAATCTCTAACACTAGCTGCTCTCTACTTAATGAGCTGTGAAGAATCAGACTACCCCAACCTGCATCGTATCTTAAAATCATACTTGAAAAGCAGGATCTCATTTAAAAATTCTGCTTCATTCGGCTGACTTAACTAATACCTTGTTACAGGACAGACAAYGCACACATGCTTTTGGGGGAAGCAACATTAACTCCTTGATTGCTTTGGATTCAGTGGGGCCGCTGCAGGAATCRGTGAGCCTTGACTTTTGAAACAAAAACAAAGCAAAAACCAAAACACCACCAATGCACATCTGCAGAAGACAAACACTTCTTCAAATTGCTGGCTCATGGACCAAAGGAACTGCTTCCAAAGAGGTTGGGGCTACATCCAGAGCCGGATTTGGCACAAGCAGCAGACAGAGCTGCCCCTGTGAGGGTCCGCTCTCAGTCATGCCCTTGAGACACTTGTGCAGAAGATGAATTTGGTCAGGCCCCAAATGCAAGCTGATGAAGTACACCTTCCCCTACCAAGGGAGAAGAGTCAAAGGACACACCATCTGTGGTCCCCGAGAAAGCACAGCTTCACAAAACCTCTAGAGCAGGTCACAAGGTGGGAGTCCAAACACCTGGGGTGCAGAGTCTGGAGATGTCCTCGTAAAGCCCCTGACCGGTTCACTCGGCACAGAAGTCCATGCCTTTGTTCCACTGCCGAGTGTGACCCCCGAGCTGGTGCAGCAACCACTTTCACAGCAATGGATTTGTGATTCTACTCCAACATTCCCGAGAAGAGACAATATTATTGCTCATACTTGGCTGCCTCTAACAGCCAGACTCTCTGATTGCTTGAGAGATTAATAGAACTGTATTATTTACATCAGATGTCGCACAGAATAATATTATTAAAGCTTTGTCTTACCCATTTACCAATTCCACTGTAGATTAGTAGCACGGGTTCTTTTCCTCCCCATAAAAGCTTTGTTCCCAGCAATCAACATAATATTTTCCAGTGATTGTATGGAAATGAATGCAGCCACAGACCAGATTTGTACAGATGAATAGAAGGTCCTGTTAGTCATTTTGTAGCTAAGTCTGTTTCTTTCCATGATGAATTTAGAGCAGTTTATTTTATTTGTCTTGATTTGAACAGCTGCCAAACCGTTATCTTATTTTATGACAGAGGGAAGGAAATAGGATTATTCTATTGCAGTTACATCTGGAGAGCTCCTCAACAGACCTCAGACATCACTGTCCCAAGGGCTATTCAGATATACTGCCCTGGAGACCCCACTCCCTGAGATGACACAGTAGAGGAACCATAATCATGGTGTTAATTGCCAGCACAGACACAAACRGAACCAGACCATTAACTGATCTCTGGAGAGGAGGTTAGCTGAGAACTACAGCTACAACTGTCTTAAGAGGTAACAGGAGAGGATGATCCGAGAGTACGACAGAAATGTCACCTTTTCAGCTATGAAGTGAACTATGAAGTGTCAGGACATGGAAAACATCAGCCAGGAATAAACCCAACAAAACCTAGAACTCTCCCACTCCCTGCAAGTTTTCAACCTTTCAAATCCASTTATTCTTCAAAAAGAAACTTGTAGGGCACAACACCAAGCTCTGCCCAACTTAACTTCCTTCTGCTCCAAACTTGCCTTTTTTGTCTTCTCTTGCCTTTCAGTTTGGGCTCCTTTTGTCCCATCCTTTGGAACCCGCACACACTCCACTGATTTACCTCCTACGCTTCTTCTTACCCTGGGAGCATCATTCAAGGTCTTGTGTGCTACGTAGCTTTTATAGAGCAATAAAGATGTGTTTCCCTCACGGAGCTACTCTTTGTAAACTTTATATCCAAATCTATTAGTACAAGGCCAGAGGTGTCTCACAGATTTCACAGTGTGTTACTTGAAAATTAACTGAACAAATGGGAAACAGAAACAACATTTGAGAAGTTTCCACCATCCATTCCTGTGAGCTGCTAAAGAGCTGCCAGAATTGCTGACCTGCATCAGAAGCTTCATACCATTCACTGACTTTAATTTTTACCCCCACTTCTTTCTGCCCTTTGCAAAAGGCTCACCAGGCTGTTCCCAATTTTTCTTATCCCCTTGCCCAGGATTACTACACTGGAAGTTTTCAAAATCAGCAGCTTTCAAAACCCACTACTTTTCAAGCCATGTCTCCTTGTTCCAGTTCATTCAAAATTAATTAGTAGTTTTTAAGTCATTAGATGTGACTCAACGCATCCTTGGACAGCATCCCACCATCAAAACGCATTCAGCCTAATTACATCAGCCTTTCCTAAAACCCCGTAGCTCTTTTTGTCAGGAGAAAAAAAGGCAAAAAAAAAAAAAAGACAAGACAAGAAAAGCAGAGAAATGTTTCTCTTCTTGCTTATCACATTGGTACATCGCAGTTACCTTAACAATTCAGGTACTTTCAAACAAAACAAACTCAAATCCATCCCTAGCTTGCTCACCACTCCGAAGAGAAATCATTCCTGTTTCCTATTCAAATTAATCTTCAGCTCCATCTCCTCTGTTTGTATTGTTTGAATATAAAATAACCCCAACATTTAATACATCTAGATACTGCATTCCAGTCTTTTACCCTATTTACACAGCTAAAAGAAGCATTTTTATTGCTTGAATTATCTATGGTAGTTTACAATAGATATTTCAATGCTATCATTGTTCTAACCTTGAAATCTTATCAAGGAGTGCAACTTCTATGACATGAGGCCACACATTATCTCCTCATTCCCAACTAATTTTCATCCCTAATAAAAAAAGAAAAGAAAGCAAGCAAGCCATGCCAGAGCAGGCACTTACAGCTCCTGAATACAGTTATTACAGCAGGAATAATTTATAAATCCCAATGAAAGGATGCTACATAGACCAAGCAAAATAACAAAAACCATTGACCTAAACTACTTGGCTCAGTCATCACTGCACACTCATTTCCAAGTTCATCTCCAGTATGCTTTTTTAACCCTTCCTTCCATTTTCCTGCACTTGCTGAATCTAGCAGGGGTTGGAAGTCAAGACATCCACACAAATCAACAGAAAGGTCTCTTCTGCTAGAGATCCAGGCTGGGCAGAACAATATTTCACTCAGAAGACAATCTGCACTGTATTTGTTACCTTCCTAGAAATTCAAGGAGAAAAACAGATTCCTTAAGGAGAACATCTCTAGGATTTCCCTCACAGCTTCAAAAATTAACTGTCCATGCACAACACGGACAGYGCACCTTTGGCCAGCACAAATGTGAACTCCAAGGGGAGGGGGAGACCCACACAGACCGATTTCCTCTCCCTTTTCGTCCTTAACTTGCGGGCCAAGTACCACCAGGATACTCCATGACTCTGTAGTATCTTCCACCAGTGTTTTAGTACAATCTGTTGCAGTTCAGAAGACGTTTAACCTTCAGAATAAGCGTCCAGTGTGTGCTACAGAAAAGGAAATAAATGGAATCTTTTTCATCTCTTTTTATCCTTTTTAATGTCATGATTCATTTCTAGTACAGCCAACAGAGATAAAGCTAAATGGAAACTATTTTTTCCCTCTAATATTTCTTTGTTCACTAAGAAACAGCAGCCAGATAGTTACTTTTGGGTAATAACAGACCAGAATGGTTCATCATCCATCTTCTTTGTAGCAGTAGTTCTAGGGCTTTTTTGGAAATTCATTTTCAGTTTTCAATTTACCTTCCTGGAATGTGGTACAGCAACTTCCGTGCAACTTCCAATGCAGGCTGAGAGAAGAGTACTTTAGATTTGATTTAGTCATCCCGCTACGGAAATAGCAAAAGAAACAAAACATGGAAGCAGTAAGATCATGGGAGATGTAGCAACAATCACAGGTATCTTCAGAGATGCAGTGAGCCGGGATCCTTAACATTTGGGACTTTATGCCACTCATTATTTATACCTTCAAATAAATGTCATTACTTGCTGCGCACAGAAGTCTGGCTAGAATGAAGAAACAGATACTGAAGCCTGGCTACAGAAATCTTTTGCTGGGCCCTGAAGAACAGCGTCATGCTGGCAGATGCTTAGATGTCAGCAGATGCTTAGTTTCCAGCACCAGTGGTCCTCACACACCGTCCCAACCTGGGATGCTCTCCTGCATCAGGAGCCTAATCAGCAAGGCACTTGAGAATGTGCTTATCTTTGTGAACATGCTCTAGTCCTGCTGCTTTTCAGTGCAACAACACTTGAACACAAGCTTAATTTAAAGTATGTGGTTAAGTGTTTTGCTTAGCAGGAATGGATTTAAGTGTATGTTTAAAGGCTTCATCGAACTGGCATTTAACAGCTGCAGAGTAACCTGAAAAAACTTCCCTAGGGAGGAGGATGGTTTTACATTTGTTTTCTCTCTTCCTCCCCAAACTAAGGTTAACCATGCCACGGGAAACAAAGACCTGCATCTTTTTATAACATAAAAGACAAGCCAAAGAAAGCAATACTGCAGTAGTTATCAGCACCAGAAGACAACTGCAGAAACCAAACGAAAGCAGAATTAGAAGTGCAGCCCCAGAGAGTTCAGCTGCCATCTCAGATTAAGGACCTCACTCCGCTGTGCACATCAAGACTGAAAGCCAAGGCGTCAGCGTGAAAAAAGGGTGTCAGATTTGGAAACCCAGATTTGAATTGATTCTATCTAGACACTGGGTGCCAGTGTTGATCCGCTCTGCATTTTGCTGGAGAGTGTCCCTGGACAGGGAACGCTCTTTGTTCTGTTAGGAAAAAAAAAAAAAGCCACTTCCAACTTCAGAGACCACRTTGTTTATCTGCTTATTGATCTTCTCTAGCTATTGGCTGATTACCCAGAAACAGAAATTGTAGCCAGCTACATCTGTTTAATAAATATTTCACAGCAGAGGAAAAGCACTCACCACAACACATCGTTCCTGGTTTTTTCAGCCGCTTTTCTGGAAGCAGCAGGTATCAAAGCACAGGGCAGCAGCGGGGAGCCCGGCCGTGTTGGGGCTCCTCGGGTCTCGCCTCCAGCACTGTGCGATCCCTGCGCCCGAACCTGCCCGGTCTTCGCACCAGCGCCACGCGGTTTTCTTGCTTCTAGTAGCTTTCACGCATCTTTCCCACCCCTCGCTCCTGGCTTTCAGGAGCCTTTGGAAGGGCAGTTGGGGATCACACACCGCGCTCCTGCTCCGAGCAGCAGCCCACCCGTCTTCCAAGCAGGACAGACTGAGTTAGCTCACAACTATACTGGAGGTTAAACCACGAATAACCCATTTCTTCAGAAGTGGGGCAGGAAACTCCTGCCATTCACAGCTTCCAGTTGCTTCAGCTTCCGCTCAAACTACATGAGGTCTGGCTCACCCCCACAAATAAGCATGGAAAAAATAGTTTGTTTTCATTTTTCAACTGGCTTCATAATTTATTCCTTCTCATTTATTCCCTCTTAGAGTTATCTTTTACTGCACTTATTCAGGAAGCCTGGCTACTCAATACCACACAATGGCCAATACTGCAGGCATAACTAACCGGGACATCAACCTTACAGAGCAGTACATTAACTGATCAGTGAAATCACACAGTTCGTGGGGAAATGCCCTCGAGAACAGGAAAGGTGAAATATTATACCATTGAATAGAAAGGTTAATAGTAAAAGCAACCAGGAATGCTGAGCTCACAGTGCAGACACCTCCTATCAATAACCAGAAAGCAAATACATTTCAAGGATGGTGCCACGAAAGAGTCCACTGAGCTGCTGCAGCAATTAGGTAGTCTTCTGCTTCCGGCACTAGAGATTCATTATTAATTTGCGGTCATAACTGGTCCAAAAAATCTAGAAGGTAATTTTATCCTCTTCACTGAAAACAAAGCTAAAGCAATCTAATTATGTCATAAAAACATGCCTAGGGCTCAGTCCTGTTTCTTAAATTCACAGGTGCCTATCTTGCAAAATTTGCCACAAGCATAATTTTGCAAGCTATGCAGTAACATGCACTCATCTCAGAGAACAGGTTTTTAGCCCCACGTGGGATCTCCCCAATGCCTGAATATATTCAGAAGCAAGAGCTTATTCTGATTTTAAGGACCTTACTCTGATTTCAAATTCTTGTCTGTTACTCAAAGGTAGATGTGGATCTGGGTGCTCAGACCTGCCCTATCTTTTCTTTCATACATCCCAACCTATTTAATGGACATTAAAAGGACATTTATGCAGGCTAAGGTTAAAGCAGGCAGGGAAGGTGAAAGGGGAAATGCCCATAGGACTAGTTTAAAAAAAAAAAAAAAAAACAAACAAACAAAAAAACCAAACATCAAACAAACAGGCAAAAATCAGAGTGGATGTCAGGAAAACATCCTCCAGTAGCAGGGAAGTACGGCATGCTAATGAGCTTCCTGGAGACCCTGCAGAAACACTGTCCCTGGAGATTTTCAAGATCCAGCTAAATAATAGCACAGATGACCTGATCTAGTGTTGGTCAACACTCCTGCTTTGAGGGGGAGGCTGCAGCAGAGCCCTCCTGCAGTCCCTTGTTACTGCAAACAGGAGAAGATCTGCTGCTGCTTCCAGATGTGTCCCCGCACCAGACACACCACAGACACACACGGAACCGCAGCACATCAACAAATAACTACGCACCGCACCCTTCCTCAGGCGAGTTTTAATTTGATTGATATGAAGACGAGTCACTTGAAGTAAATATCTTGCATTCAAGTCGGAAGGTGACTTGCCTGTCACTTCTGAGCGTGTGGCTCGAAGGACGTGGGTGTAATTTGGACGTGGCTGTTGCGCTGCATGCCTCACACGCTGCCAGGGCAGCTGCAGGACAGGCCCTACGGGGACACTCGCACCCCCCTGCCACTTTAGATTACTAACCACCGCTTTTGAGACCTCTGCACTGACATATGTATTTGAGAGGGAGGGAGAAACRTCCAGCCACCTACTTAGCTCTTCTACAACCGCAGTGGCTGCTGGCCATCATTCATAGATCCCAGCATGAAAAAAAACCTCGTAGCTGTTACTGCAATCGTTAACGTAAGTGTACGTCTCCAGCTCTCCCGAACAAAATCCACCTTCTAGTTGAAGAAAGCAAGATGGGGGATGCAGGGAAACCTGGAGAGACCACCTATCACAAAATGAATGTTCCGTTTCACTCATCRGCAAAATGGAAAAAATCCACCTCACTCACTCCTCTCCCCAGACAAGACACTGGGAAGCTTTACTCGAAGGTTAGGCCGRTAACTATCCAGAAATGTTCATTTAAGTTCTATCTGTAATAGTATGATGGTCCAAATACTTCAAGGAGACCTTGAAAATACCAGGAATTGATACAAAGAGATGCTACAAATGAAAAATCCATACATACATGCTAAAAGAAAGGTCTCTATTCTATAAATATTGTCATGGAAACAGGATACAGATTTGCTTTAAAGGACACTCAGAGCACATGAATGGAAGGAGAAAGGASTGGGACTGAACCTAGAAAAGAAGATACCTCAAGATCTCAGAACTAGCCTGAAGCTTGTTCCACTACATGGGGAAACCTATGGGTTGTTTGAATTTCACATCACTGATATTAAAACAATGTTTTGACTCTGATAATAGAATTCTACACTGAGAAAGATCATATTGAAGAGGTTCACATGTAACCACAAAAATACCATGTTAGGTTCCCACATGCAAATAACAAGGAGAAAAAAGTGCACTTCACCGAGCATTCAACATGAAACMGCTCAAAATTAATTTCTTCCACTTCTGTTTTTCCCTGCTACTTTAATTACGCTGTTTATACACAACACAAGCCTACCTTCACTAAGGGCAAAGATGCAAACCCTACTTAAACTTCAGGTGGGGAGTACAGGGTGGGACACACTCACCCACCCAACCCTACATTCTCTACTGCAGATGCAAGGAAGGCGAAGGAACAAAATCTGTTTATTACAGACAGTTTCCTTAACCTGTYTACCACAGAAGAGAATAATACCCAGCCTCTGTGACTATCAGTTTACACCTTGAGCATTTTCTATTAAGAAAACACTAAATCTTAATCTAAGCAGTCTTCAGCTCTTGAACCCTTCAAACAGCCAAAGCACATCCAGGCAAAGCCCTGTTCAACCCCTTCAAATGCTCACAGTGGAAAGAATTTACACAGCACCTATTTGACATGCAATTCAATCTGAAAAAAGTAAAACCTCTTTTCTCTGGAGTTATGCATCAGGCACTCAGAGGGGAAGTGCTAGGAAGTCAAAGCAACGCTTCAGCAGAAAAAAATAGGGCTCATTGTAAAAGATAAACTAGGGAAGGCGACACATAAGCCTCACACTCAGCAATAGCTCAACTAAAGCTTGTAAGAGATTCATGCAGTGGACTTTTCTGTGACTGCCGCCACAGTCTTCACTGTACTAGCTGAGCTGAAACAGATATTTTTAGACTAAAACACTTTATGAGCTGTTCATCTTATTACTGCTTCATTCCATTCATTATATTTTTAATCATGTCCAAACAACTGAGCTATTAAATAAATTCCAAAGCAGCACAGCAGGCTGTGGCTTACGCAAGCTGAAGACCAGCGAGAAAGGCTACTTGGGCTGCAGATTAAACCTTCCCATTCTTACAAAGCAACTGCTGGACTCAACTGCCACATATTCAGGATCACGGCCATTTCTCAGTCCCATCTCCTGCTGACATCGTAAAGGACATTCAGGATATGATCTASTTTATAAAAGTTACAGGCATCCCACAAAGGAGGGAGAAAGTTAGGCAAGTATCCTCTCAGGAATGAACTCCCCGCTGCAAACGCCTTTGGTAGCCTCCCCTAGAGCATCTTTTAAGCGCAGATTTGTACACTGCAACACTTGAAGCTTTCCGTTCAGCTTCAGCATCTCGTAAACTGTCTTGAAATGAGAAACTCCTCGCTGCTGGGACCACAAGAGAGCTGCTGTACTGCACACCTTCCATCACCTACAGCAGAGTAATTGCAAAACTTTTAGTCATGTTTAAAGACATCCACCCACCTGCTTCTGTAAGTGCTGAAAGGTTTTATTGAAATCGGGGAACTTGTTGTTGGTTTACTTCTGAATTGGAGCACATCACACATCAGAAGACCAGAAGGAAACTGCTATTGTCCTACAATTCCCAGAGAGGCAAAAGATGCATCTTCCTTCTTATGAACCCTGGTGTTTGGGAGAGGCAGTCCCTGGAGTAAAGGAGGTTTATAGACTGATAGTACCAATACATCATAGGTCTTGTTATTACATGTTTTGTTACTGACAGAGCCCTACATATGGATTAAACTACTAAAGAATATAGGAGAAAAATACATTTTGTAAGCAAGGATAAACATACTCTCCTAGTTATAGGATTACACCTGCCATTCAACCCCATGCCACCTCAATTTCTCACCTTTCACATAAATTAATGCCATTAGTTCTTACAAGTTTTTGCTCCACTTTCACCCAGTAACCCCCACCCTCCTTTCCAACTCACTGCACCCAAATTCTTCCAAAAAGGATCATTTCCACCAGATAAAACTAAGTTCTACCAGATCTTTGCCTCCAACCAGAAAATCTATTCTCTTGATCAAAGGCTTCAAACCTCACTCAACTTGCAATTTTTCCTCTGCTCCTTTCGCCCCCTCCCCAACTCCCCCGCTGACAAAGCAGCTCCCACTGGTCCCGCTGGGGAGCTCCCAGGAGCCTTGGAAGGAGAACAAGGAGCCCGAGCTGGGCTTGGCCCAAGGCCCCTCGAGGGGCGAGCGGCACAGGCAATCAAGCAGTCAGTTTTGCTCTCGTTAGGATTACAGACTGCTCTCCAGTAACGTTTCAGCTGTGACTAKAAGTTTACTAGCCCTGGAAAGCTAACAGAGGCTCAAGTGAAATTGGATATATTCCACAGTACAGAAACATAACAGAAAGCTTAACAACTTGTGGCATTTATATAATATTTTATATGTTCAAAGCATCATTTAGGTGTTATCTGCAGCTCAGGGGACTGGTCAGCCTGGCTGGAACTCTATTTTACATTAGTTCTCATGGGATTTCTGATAATGGATTCTTCACTTGTGCCAGAAATGCCATAAAAATAGATCTGCTTAGGGGGKAGCACAGCCTGTACGCTTTCATTGCAACCTAAAGTCCCTAAAGAATAACATACACTTTTTCAAGCTCTAAATAAAGTCTCCCTTTTAATTTGATTTGTAAACAAAAGACTGTGATAGTCCTTCTTTTATCCAAGACACTCATCTACTTGCAGCACTATAGCCTGAAACAAAAATTCCCAGGGAGAGTTAATGGCTATCATTTCYGTACACACAAGTTGCACCAGGCTTTGTGGTGCTTTGGTCCAATGCACTTTCAGTAACATCAATTTTTCTGTAAAATATAAAAATTACAGCTGGTTTGCCCACTGAGAATCAGCTCATATATAATTACATGCCTGGAACAAGAAACCTAACTCCCATTAAGTTTTTGTTTCCACTAACTTTCTTACCTACCAGCCACCCGAGGCTACCGCTCRGGCGACACCGATATGCACGTGCCATCATGAAAACAAGAACAGACGAAGATGCTGGAAGATGGTTTAGGATAAACACATCAAGAAAGCACGTACAGACAACTCGGTCATGTATTCACAACAGAGCACAACTGCTAATGAGTTTACTATATGAAGTAAGCTAGCACAAACTCATTTTCCTCCCACTACATGTTCCTGCAAGGCTGGTCTGATTTTATAGGATGAAAGGTTGCGTGGGAGGAACAGGATAAAAGCGAGATCAATGATTGTAAGAAATTTTAATTAGCATAAAGGTTCTTCTGTGTTAGTTTACAGAATTGAAAAAACATAACACAGTGTATGGAAGATTAAWTTCAGGAGAGTCTGAGACCTCGCTTTCTGTCCAAGACACACTGAGAAAATACATACAACAATTTCTGACACAGCATTTAGAACAAACTGCTCTTTTCTAGAGACCGACAGGACAATTTTTGAATCACCTTTATGTCACTTCCATTAGGACTATGGAAACTCTTGTGCTTCAAATAGTCYGTTTTCTCAGCAGTGAGTCGGGCTTATGTAATTTTTAATATAAAATAAGAATTCACTTGATGCCAAACTCCAGGATCTATTCTATTAAAATACAGGATCGTTCCAAATGACCAGTCTCAGACATTTCCGAGCTCTAGCCAAGATGTATGAAGCATGAGCACTGAAGTGATTAGTCTGCAGGAGGTGAAAATTCATGGAATTTAATGACACAGCACTGAAAAGAAAGCTCCAGCAGCAAGTGCTCAGGCTGAGCAAAAAAAGCTAGCGGTCTAAAAAGGATAGAGGGGTCAGGAGAAGGCTGAACCATGAGATTTTCCCACATTCAGAAGATAAATAGACAGACGTTTGCATCTTCGACTACAGATGGTCTGCAAGTGAACAGGCAGTCATGCAAAAACCCATCATCTTACCTTACAGAGTGGGGAACTAAGTACAAATTGAAAGAAAAGCAGGAGTTTAAAAAAAAAAAAAAAAAAAAAAAAAGATATTCCTGCAAATTTTCTTCCTCCATAAGACCAAGGAAAAACCATCATGAAATGAATGTGTTCTTCACCAAACAAGTAGGAGATAACATTTTCACATACAGATCTCAAACAGGGCACAGAGGAAAGTTATGAATCCTGGAAGGGGAGAGGTACGCTAGTTATATTTCAGATGTTACATGCTACATAAATAAGCATTTGAAAGACTAATCTTCTTAAAAACCATCAGACAGAAATAAMAAGGAAAAAATGCTCAGAAACTAGCCACTTCTTGCAGCAATAAGCTCTAATGGATTAGTTGGAACCCATGTTTTTATGCTTTTTATACCCACCCTCTTTCTTTTCTTCAGCTTTTGTGCTAAGCCGAAAATATCCAGCCATCCCATCCCTACTGTTTATGGAAGTAACAACAGAATTGCCAAATTCCCCACCCTCCAGTCTCAATTGCTTATTATCAAGAATGGAGGCCACAATATTGAAGAAGCCATGTGTATTTATATCTCTTTGGCAGAAACATGAATTTTGAATGAATGAGCTCATATTTCTCCCTGTCTGAAATATACTAATGGCATGTGATTTGTCATCTGGATTCAGTATTTCTCAATACAGAAATACCTGGATATGAAAATCTGACCCATCACAGAAGAAACAAACATCTGGATTTACACCAATGCTATAAAACACGTCTTGTAACTAAAATTGTAAATTCCTTTATTAAACTTAGTACAAGTTGTGCACRGAACTGTTTGGGCCTTGAAATTAGTTGAAAGATGAGGAAGAAACAGCTAGAACCTCCCGGRGCGTGGGGAACCAGCACTGAAAATGAACAGAAGAGGAGTTCAGTGCCTCTCCTTGGTGCATGCCTAGCAGTTGACTTCCCACTGAACCGTGCCAAAGACCAGTTAGACCGTACCTCTCCGCTGCAAAACAGCTCTGTAGCTGCGAGATGGCTCCTAGCTAGAAAAAACTAAAAGTCAAATCAGAACAACTGTACCCAAAGTGTACGAAAACAGTACGCGTTAATCCTTTGAGTGAAAGGTATTTTAAAAGACCTGGTCTGTGGCCAAGGTGGAGGGAAAACTCCAGTGAGAGAAACAAAGAGRGATAAGACCAACTGTTCAGTTATATCCTTACAGATGAGATCCCTCACTGTGAAATTTCTAAGATAAAGCATCGCACAGCACTTCCCTGGGGGCAGAAAGCAGTCGCCGTGACTTTATCAAGTAACTGGTTATAATTTTCATGCAAATAACAAGAATAATCAAGTGACTATCACAGCTGTGTCAGCCTSAAGAAAATAACATCTAGGAGATGATCAAAGCAAGCAGATGTCCTCACACAAAGCAYGTTCAAGATGTTATCTGTCCTTTTGCAACTTGTTTGCTTTACTACGAGCTACAAATAATTAAAAAAAATACCTCTCRGACTGCTTATAACTGCATGGGTGGGAGTGCCACAGACTGTGCACACCAACAACCTTCCGTGAGTGCACATTGTATTTACTGGTCAATATTCAAGGGGGCACATGCATCTGTATCCACTTTTTGTTTATTTTTAGTCAGTCTTTGCTGGCACAGAAATCAGGTAAAATGCATTYGCTATCCCTCAAGGCAAAGCACCAGACAAGTCTGTGTGTTAAGGAATGGCTGAAGCTGTTGAACAAATGAGAAAAAGATCAAATAATCTGAAAGAGCTTTTCAGTGGGTTTTGGTAGGTTTTGTTTGTTTGTTTGGGGGGGGGTTGTTTGTTTGTTTTAAAGCAGAGGTGGTTTCTTATCTCCTCTGATTGTCGCACCTCAGGGTAGCATCACATRAAGCTGAGCTTTCAGATGATGGCAGGTCTATTTTACTACTGTTTTMGCTAGAAAAGCTTCATCTTTCCAAACCGGTCATGGCTGCAGTGCTTTTGTTGCATGCRTCGTTGTTTTTAATGTAAAACTCACAGGACATGAATTACCTTTTACACCACTTAATCCCTATTAAACTTAGTTGAAATACTGGGTTAAAAAATTATTAGTCCACACACAGGACTTAATTGCATTTCTCACATCTTTTGGAAACCAATCTAAAAACCGCTTGATGAATTTTATGACAGGGATACTCAGACACAGCTAATAAAAATCTACACTTAAGGAAATAAATGCCGTATGTAACATACATTTTGCTTTCAATCTATGGCATAAATTAAAGGTCATACACTTAACTCTTACAAACGAAAAGATTTCTCTCAGAATGAAGTTTATACAGCATGTTACAGCACCGGGCTGGGCCTGCAGTGATGCAAATCAGGAACTTCTACTGAAATCATCCATTTTGACCAGCTACAGTTGGCATAATTATGTTCACTGCCCAGGAGGGAAGAAAAAAAAAAAAAAAAAAAAATATATGTTTTCTAAGACCATCCTCTTTATTGAGAGCTAACTGGAAAGCAAGGAATTTGATGTTAAAAGGTTCAGGATGCAGAGAGATGTGCCTGTAAGTTTACACTGGGCAGTTCTCGGTTTTATCTGCTTTCACACGATCTGTGCGAGGACATTCGGGGCTAATGTCATTTAAGCTCTCTACAAACGATATGGGTAAAATATGCACGATACTTCACATTGGAACCCTCTTTTAAGAGAGTTTCAGTTTAATTCCTTTCAAGTGAGCATTGGTCATATCAGACCAACATAGCTAATAATTAAGCACCACTAAATAATTAAAGTTTTTGCAGTAAAAATGCAGAATTACTAGACCATCATTAGGGATTAAACACTSCCAGTACAAAGGGGAATGTGTAAAAGCCAATTTTCAGGAACAAATTGGAACCTGTTGCGGTTTTCCATATAAAATTGGGGAGGGCAGACTGTTTACATCAAATTTTAYGTGAGTTTTTCACTTTTCCACCAAAAGTATTTCTCACTGACCAGAGTTATCTAGCAAATGAAACAAGTCAAGTAATTTTTCCTAAATATTTTAATCTGTATTATGTTTAGTTCAGGTTTTCCATTATTTTTAATTGTTGGATTACCTGTTATTTTATAGCAGGCTTTACTATCATCTAGAGAAAGAACGTGCTTTCCAAGACTTGGTACAGCATAGCTACAAAGAAACACAGGTCAGATCTATTAGTACTTCTACAAGGTGAAAGAAAGCCAGGTCCTATTTATTTTGCTCTACATTTCAGGGATTACTGATTGACTGGCCCTATTCTTATGAATAACAACATCACTGAGCCTTTCTGTGCTTGAATAATCATTGTATTTCCTCTTCAATAACATGACAGGGTTTATATGGAAGACTCAAGCATAAAGCCATAGTGACCTTCCCCACCTGAGAAGCTGCTGAAAATGAACAGTGATTAAAAAAAAAAAAAAACAAAACAAAACGAACAGAGCAACTGAGATAATGCTCCGGCCATTTCATCTCCTGACACATCAGCCCATAATAATCAGAACGATAACAACAAACTCAGACTGATGACACTCCCTCCACCCCCCCATTCTCCCCCTTCTTTAAAGAGCATTTCATCTCGCCATTTCTAATACTTCGGGAAAGAACCAATTCGCACTTTCTGCAGTGGTTACACGCTCCGAGACGCCCTGAACACAGCCCCAAACACCCTGAACACTGAATTGTCTCTGATCTGGGTGCCAAAGCAGATATCCATGTAAAAGTACATTTTCATCTAGATATTGACAGTGTTACAGGCGCTGCTTCCTGCCACCTCCCTAAAATTGTTGTTAATAGTCTCCTCACACAGCAGCAGCTCATGCTCCAAATGAAGCATCACTGCTTTTGCTCAGCCTCAGATTATCTATATGTGGCACATGAGCTGCAAACACATTCAAGTAAATGCCTTTTCCCTCACCCATTTTTTAGATACGGTAATGAATAGCAAGAGTTGTAAAGGCAGTTGATACTTAGGATACGAAAATATTAAATCAGGAGAAAAAAATCTTCTTACACATGCACCCTTTGTATTTATATATAGGAAGCTGAGCCATTCTCAACATAGCTTATATCTGCACAAACAGCTTTTGTACAGTGCCATACAGAACACCTTGGTTTGAGTCAAGGAACAGAAAAATTAGTATAATAGAAGGAAAGAGCTCCGTCCATGAACCACTACAGCTGTTGGAGAGCCCTAGCAGGGACTGAGAATAGCATTTCAAGGCAAAAACCAAAATAATGCCCAGCATCCTTCAATACATGTAGTTTTGCCAGGGATAGCTGCATCAGTCTGTGTTTGACTGATTTGGGGACTCACTAACAAAATTCAATCTACGTAAATCACAGAGAATAAAGCAGAGCAGTACAGCAAAGGATTTTTTTGCCACACTGATCTCAACATGCATCATGGACACAACTATGACTTTATTTTCCTTTAACCTATATTCAGTTTGCCAGATTGAATTCAAAGTGCCTTGACTGAAGTAACAAACGTGTTCAAGTGAAGAGCAGCATATATCGCTTCAGCCGCGTACAGCTGTAAGCAGTCCCATGCTCTTAGGTTTTAAAATTACAAATTTCAGTTGAACACAGCCTGCACGAAGGGATATGTTTTCGTGGAAGAGAAGGAGGGGCTTTTTTTTTTTTTTTTACATCTTAAATGGCTGACGGCTAATCATACTGCTTTCTTCATCAAAATATTATTCAAGGTGAGAATGCATGGTAATTAGAGAGACACAGATCACCACATAGCATGTGCATTCACTTCTGGAAGGGGAGATAAAGTTAATTAAATACTCATTTAATTTGAATTAAGATGGATTCACTCAGAGCTGATCAAAACCCTGAACCAAAAGGTATAGTGCACAGAGTAATAGCCTTTTGTTATTTAAACTTTCCTGAAGATATATTGTGTAGTCTAATACATACATACAGGCCTTTTTCATATCATATGCTTTAGGCTCTCAACTTCTCTGCTTTCCGAAGAGCAACGCAGGCGACTGAACAAGAGGGGAATCCTGTCCTGTTCCTCACGGGACCGGACAACTGCTTGAAGAGCTCTTCAGATGCACAAGAGACACCTACATGACACCACGCAGTTCACAAGTCCTGTGCGCGCAGGAGTGGCGAAAAGACCAAAGAAAAGTGATGTAGCAAAGGAGATAAGAGGTCAAAGCAGAGAAATACGAGGCCAAAAATCACCCCCACTCCTACTCGGTGTCAGGGCACGAGTGGAACTGATGGAGACCTGAACACTGACCTCCTTGTGTTASATCAATCCCTCACCCAAAACACCACGCTTTCTGCTTAACGTAGCCCAGCCCTATGGACATCCAGAAAGAGAACACTTCTGTGCTCCTCCACCATGAAATCCCTCCTGCTGGCCTGTGTCCTGGTCACCTGAAGAGGGGCTGGGGGTCCTTCCACTTTTCTTTTTCTTGCAAGAAACCACCAGGAGTCACCAGCAATTCAAAGCTCAAGCTACAGATGGAGCAGGGCTCTTCCAGTAAGGTGGGCCCCAGCMAACTGTTTGGAAGTTACTTATTTATAGTCAGGTTCTACTTGGACAGATGACATTTTAATCTCAAAACCAGAAAAGAAATACCACCGGGTAAAGAAAAGGGGAAGGAATTACCATCCAGGCTAGGTGGATTTGAACGGATTGAGAGGAGATGTCTCCCAGGAGCTTAGATCCAATCGGCACACATCAGAGGATTTTGTGGGATAGGCTTTCTGTTATTCAGTCAAGCGGGCTTCCTTTCAGTGCCTCCGCAAACTGYTTTCTATTTCCCAGCCATCGCTGCTATGAACGGTGAGTCCAGTTCACAGCAAGCCACTAAAAGCAATGCTGGTCAGCCAAAGCGCTTCCTCTGCTTCTGCAGGAATTGCTTTGCCTACATAAAAGTCAACTAGTCTCCCACTAATAGAGAACTGGAGCTTAAAGCTAATTCACCCTATCTAAATTGCCACATATAGACAGCTTTAGTCTGTATTTTCAGCAATACACACACACAACTTCCTCTGAAGTATATCTGATCTGTGTATCAGATGGAAGACTTATTTATGTGCCTATATCAAGATGTAGACACTCAAATACATATCCCACTAAAGAAAAAAATATGGACCACCGAAAGCAGTTTAGGACAATGAGGATTCTTGCGGGAAGTCCCAGCTGGTGCAAGACAGACACAAGCTCATCTCTCTAGCTGAGGACCAGCCCTGGTGTTCCTTTCTCTATGCACAGAAACAAACTGATAAATTTTATAACCATTAGACAGTGACCTCTAAAATTGCATTTGTGAATCCTGTGGAGCAAGAAACATTCTCCAGGCTGCTGGATTTCTGCAGGCAGCTCCAGGGCTGAACTAATATTCAAACCTCTGGTCACATCAGAGGGCCAAAATAATAAAACCTGTAGTTACAAAGAGCTCCCTCTGCTGCCAAGGTGCAGAATTCTGTACAACATCCTAAAAGCAAATTAAAACATAATAAAAACAATTAAAYATAACCTCTTGGAATGCAAACAGATAGAGAAATACAGTAAGGAGCCCCAACATCAAGAATGATGCAACAGAAACTGGCTCAGATGGTGACTGTGGACCCTTGGAAGTATCATTCTAGAGAGGGAACAGAGGATGGGCCAACAACTATGATCAGAGACTGGGATTCAGGTTGGATCACTTAACACAACACTTTCCAAACAGGGAAATGAAAGCCCAGGATTCATATTTTCAAAGTTGACAGAATTTCAATGGCAGTCGATTTGGAAGACAAACTAACCAAAAACCTCCTTAACACTGGCTATATTTAGAAGATATATCAGCCAATRCTAACTATGAAAGGAACTCCACAGCTTTTGAGAAGATCTTTCTTAATTCTCACAACCTTGATCCATTGATGAGGATAACTGGGAAACCAACATATGGAGATAAAACAAAGAATAGCAGCTGCATTAGTAGCAACAAGGATTTTTCGGAGATCTGAGATGCTATCTTCAGGATCTCACTTTCCTTTTTATAGCTACCGTGGTTGTACCTGCTCGAGCACACTGTGCATATGTAAAGATCAAATGGTAATGAAGGACGGACAAGCCTTTTAACCAAATTGGCTTGGCAGTAAGTCTGAAATTTTTGCACAGCTCATTAGTGGTGACTTTTTATGGAAATGTATGCTGAAACAAAACCAAACGCATCTAACAACTACATGTTCTGCAAATAGATTCCTTGATTGAAAAGAAATGGCTCTCTATTATATGTGGAAAAAAAAACGGAGCAAGAAGGGAGGAAAATGAAGGTTTTAGGAAAGAAGAATTACAATGCGAGTCTTTCATAGAGTGCCCTTACACTGCTGAGACTTCCAGGTACCGGTTTTCAACACCTTTCACCTGTCTAGTCWTGTACAGCAACCCACGGCTCAGGCAAGTACCTCTCAAGCACAAATAGCCCTCCATTTCCAAATGCCATGAATGCAGAAGCAACATCAAAGTCTCACAAATTCTTTAGTGTTTTCTGCACTACTTCTATACACTCTTCTCTAAAACGGGCTGATCAACAGAGCAGCTGTACTGCAAGGGGAGTAGCAGTGGGACCTCCTTGACAGCAAAGCGTCCCCGTATTGCAGCTGAGCAAGTGTCACTTGATGTTTGTTTAAATGCTTAATACTGGATCCTATTTGCAAAGCATTAGCATTTCTGTTCTCCCGCGTCTGCACTGATTGATCTCATTTGCATATGCAAATCAAATGCCAGTATGAGACACTTAATATTCCCTCAACTTCATTTAGTGCTGCAGCAACACGGGTCAATATCTCACTCCATCCTCTAGCATGTGGGGAGGGTTCTAGCTGAGTCAGCAAATGCTAATAAGCTTCGCTGCTTTCAAGTCTTAAAATCAATTAGTAGTATATTAAGGCAGACTTGCTGGGAGCTCATTTAAGTAATAAAAATCTTTTGTATAGCTAAAAAGAATAAGAATAGAAGGTTGACTCTTCCTTCCCCAGGGAGTTGTTTTAATCTGAAGTCGTAATGGAAAGCAACRCATCTGCCCCAACGTTCACCRAAACGGGGAGCCGCTCTACCATTTTTGCTGGCTTCAGAGRGAAACCAGTAAGGATATCAAAAAAMCCCCAGTCTTTAGTACAAGTTTTTCCCTTACCCTTGTTTGAACAATATTAACATACGCAGACAGCAAGAAGAATTCAGAGCAGCACATCTACAGCCACCAACCCCCTGCCCATCAATCCCACGCTGCAGTGGCACCTCACTTGCATTGACATTTACAGAGCGGTGGCCCCAGGCTGTCACAGCAGGAGACACCCCACCGAGTGGCACAGGCTCTCCAGCACTAACGCCACAGGCTTCTGGGAACAAGCGCTGCCACAAGAMGCTGCGTGATCAGCTCAGGCAAACAAACGGCCCAACAAAACCCCAGCCTGCAGCCTCCGCGGCCTCATCCACCTACAGCAGATCCACCGAAAGCCCCGCCACCCAAACCCACGTGCTCCGGGTTAGCTTCCCCATCCCGACGGGTGCTCAGCACCAGCAACGCCCCGGAATTAAGTGACTGCACCAAGAAGGCCCACTGAAATCAAAGCAAACCCAGTTTATACCAGCTGAGGGTCTGGCCCACCACCACCGTCTGTGCACCGCGGTCAGTCACAGGCTCGCACCCACCCGACAGCAGATGAAGCACGGACAACCRACTGAAGTGGAGCTTTTAAGGTCTTTTCCCCTCACTCAGATGCAGCTTCTGCAGGTCACCAGGGCCCAGAGCTTGCTGCTTTGTTAAGCCAATGCAACAAATGGCACCAGCCCCACAAGTACTTGACCCTGAGCACTCAGGAGAGGCTCTCATTATTCAAAGCCAAACTGCACCTCAGCTGGCAACAGAGCTAATTTCAGCTTTATGTACCAGGAGGTATGTCCACCTGAACACTCCCCTCACCTAAAGAAGTGCCTGTTTATGAATAAGTGCAGGTATCCCTAGCCGCACTTCCCAGGGAAACACAGTGGCCAGCACAGCTATTTACATTTATTTCTTCATCTTCTAATCCAGATTTTTGTTTTATGAGTGCCTGACTACCTGATGTAGCACCAAGCTCATAAACACTGCAATGGGCAAACACCTGGCTTATTTGCTTGATTTTACTTCAGCAAATTTATTGGACRTCATCTGCAAGTATCAGACTAAGCAGCACTTACACCGGTTCCTGYCAAGGCTGTGAAAAATAATTGAGTCACCACTGTCAGGCCAATCTGCCATTCATTTCCCTTTCAAGGCTGAAATGCCACTGATGACTGGAATGTGCTTCTGACCATGAGAACAGTTTCCTCCATGGAACAAAAAGGAATAAACAGATACAGATAACTGGAAATAAATAGCAAAACAGGGTTTACAAGCCAACTTTAGATTTCTCAGTTGGCTTTTTGCCCTTTAAAAGTTGTTTATAAARCAACTGCTCTTGTCTAAGCTACTATCAAATTCTGAAGTAGTCTTTTTTTTTTTTAACATAACAGCAAAGACATCAGAGGTATGTATTCACTGTCAAGCCAACACCAGTTCTTCCAGTTCTAGCACAGGCCAGTAGCAARGGGGAGCAAGAAGCACTGGCAGGAACTCAGGCTAATTTGGGATATAAAGCCCAGTTGACTGACTTCAACCAACCACATACTTCACTATTTCCCCTCATCAAGTTTCCATCCACCACTCCGAACACGTGACTGAACAGAACAGTTGACTGTGCAAAATCACTTGTTTCCAATATGCATATGGTACATTAAATGAAACAGTAGTTGCACATTGCGAACAGCTGATGACAAACAGGGACACAGCTACAGAGCTGAGATACTGTGGAAAAATTCCAAAGAGCAGCCATAAAAAAAATCTGAAACCATATGATAAGCAAACCAATTGCCAACCAAATTTTTTTACATTGGTAGAAAACATTAATTGGAGACAGAATCAAATACTATGCTTTAAATCTAATTATAAAACTACTTCTCTTCCAGACACTACGCTGTGTAAAACAATCCTGTCACTCAATATTATTGACAATGCTGCATTGCCTTACTGCTTATTTGGTGTCTTTGTGTATCACGTAGTCTAAATACTAATACTTTGCAAACAAGAAGCAAATTAAAACGCGCTCTGCTGACTGCRTAGCTGCGTGGTTTGGCACAGCTTTGACAGCTCCCGTTCAGCAGAGCAGTGTCACGAACCCTAAAACGAGAGCAGTGAACGCAGCGGAGCCTCCCCACCGCGCTCCACAGCGAAGTCACGCCAGATGTTCCGGCGCAGAGGAGCGAGAGGCAAAGCTACGGCAGGGCTGTGTTATCCTTCAGCTATTTACCATCAGACGGCGTCACTGCATCCCTGCCTCCCGCTCCAGCAAGACTCAAACTTCTGCTTCCCTCCAGGTTTATCGCTACTTCGGAGGCAGCAGTAATGRCGAAGGGATAGCATCCAGTTTCTGTTCCCATCCTTTCTTTCAGGCATGATGTTCATTATGATCAATCATGCTTTTTTAATCCCCATGTATTAAAATGGATTGGGACATTTCAGACATAGGAATATCAACATTATCTGTGGAGTTCTTGCTTTGTTTCTAGAACAATCAGTTCTTTTACAGCCATTTGGAAAAAGCAGTGCGACTCAAAACAAGTCAACTCATCCACAAACCTAAGAYATAAATATTAACAATAAGATACAGTGACAACAAGCATTACTAAGAAGTGCATGAGGCCAGCACAGCCCATTTAGGATCTCAGCTGCTGATCTCTTTGGCTGGTTTGAACGCTCTAAACAAGTTACTACAGCAAAATAAACTAATATAACAATTTTTGATACATAGAATTAGATGAAAACTCCTGGGTCATCTGCTGCTGCCCTCTGCTATTTCATCACTTCCCCATATGGTAGGCCTACATACAAAATATGGGCAATTTCTCTTTACAGKACTCCATATAATTTGCAACAATCGGGATTTAAATGCCTCAGGAAGGTTTTTAGGTTCTGCAGTTCCACAATACAAACAGATGGAAAGTTTCCTAGAATTTAAATTAATTACAATTTTGAACAAATTAACTATAAAAAGAATAATACGTAACGAGCRCAGAAATCTTCGCATTAATATTTTTATCATCAATTCAATACAACTAATCCCATCAGCACGTTTTCAGACAGGTAACAGTATCTTGTACCAGCACCGCAGAAGACGCTGGAGTTGGGGCTGCTGCTCCTGGGTCGCAGCCGGGTTCCCCTSTTTGCAAACAAGAGACAGCTGAAAGATGCTGAAAGGAACAACCCAACACTGCATCTCGCCTGCAATCATCTGCTGTGAATTAGTTTAAAATAGTAATGAACATCTCAAAGTTACAGCATTAAAGCCTCGTAAGAAATGAAAGGGCATTTTGAACCCACTGTTTCAGGGTGTTGGCACATTCAGAGAAACACCGTTTTATGGCTTCCCATGCTGTTCTTCTCCACGGCTTTCTCTCTGCAAACTGTGAGGGCTACAAACTTTTTTTTTTAATTAAAACTTTAATTCTTGAGCACAGCTCTTTAATAATGAAAAGTAATAAGCTGGATTCAGCATGGAGCTCTGGCAATTTATACATTTAGGAATCATTTCACCAGTTACAACCACCACTGAAGTAGAACATTGAACAGTACAGCCTAACACTGCTCCAGCCCAGAAAAAGCAGAGCACTGTTCACCTGAAATTCAGAAGAATTTTTAAAAGAATAAAATATTGCCTAAATGGGAAGACAACATCAGTATGCCAGACTCATTTTGTGTTTAGTATCTTATTAACACTCATAAATTTGGTACACGCCCTTTAATATTCACAGGCATCAAGCCACTCAGATTGTGTGCCCGAAGCTAAAGCAAGCACCCGCAGAAGCAAACCAGCAATGATTGCAATCACATTCATGAACTCAGTATGAATCTTCTTTATTCTTTTTAAAGGAAACATGCAACGCCATCAGATTCACTCCTAACTCGGTACTATCTGCTGACTCAGCAAACTCACCTCCCATCGGCACCCCAGGCTGTCCCGGGGAGGTTTCCCTTCCCAGCACAGACTCCAGCATGACCCTAACTCAGCTTGAGAGATACGGGGGAGGACGGAGAGATCAGCCTGAGGGAGTCAAAGCTAAATCTTTGCCAGGTCACAACTGATACTAAAATCAGGAAGCATGGTAAACAAAAAGAACAAAAAGCCACTAAGGCAAGGTACATTAAGCGCAACAGGTAAGGACGAAATGACAAAAACTGCAGGAGCAGTTGACTGAATGGGAAGTAAAGAACTATGCCTATTAAAACAGGAAAGTCCTAAAAAGGTGTTGCACAGTCCTTGGAAGCTTTATGCCACACACACAACATGCCCAATACTAAGCAGACCAAAGTAAAAGTAGTGTTAAAAAGTCAATACACTCCGGCATCCAGACCCATGCRTTCAACTGCAGTTTTGGTTTTCAACACATTAAACCATCTCTTGAAGAGATTCAATCATCAAACAAAGCAACATGAAACTTCCAGAAGAAAGGAGCAGAGAGCAAGGCTCAGAGCCTTCATCCTTCCCACTGCCCCCAGAACACGGGCTAATCTGTRCTTTGCCGCAACTCAAGATTCACGTTCATTTGCCTTGGCGTGAAAAAGGAGAAAAGCATCAAGCCAGCAAATTTACCAAGAACCCTGTATGCTTCAAATTATGATTTAGATACTGAGAGAACTGGGACCCAGCTGGATGTTTAAATGAACCCAATATGGTGTTCGCTCAGAAGGCAAATTGGCATAAAAAGTACATTCGGTTATGGCTTTAAAAATTTTAGCCCGTTCAGTCCTAGGCTGGCGGTTCTGAAATTTATTTACACAGATGGAGGAGATGCTTTGAGCAGGCGCTGGACAAGCCCGAGTCACCACGTAACCAGCAGCCGCCCACAGGGCCAGCACAGCCCCACACCACCCCGCGGGCTGCCCCCAGCTGCTCCCCCGCCCTCCACCCAAGGGTCTCCCGAAGCCTTCGAGACTCTCCAGTCCCCCATCACAGCTTTGACCCCCAGCGTCAACTGCGAGCAGGTAGGACTGAAATCTAAACTGTTACTGAAGAACTTCCTTCCAGCCCAGTGAATCCGATCCAAACCAACAGAGCCCAAGTTTTACTCACAGCACAAGCAAATTAGAGCCAAATTTTCAGAAACTCTTCCCAGAGTTTCATAATAAAGACGCATTTTCAAAAGACAAAGGATTTGTGCATCCAAATCCCTCCACTCTGGTCTTTGAAAAATGGGATCACTATTTCCCAATTTATCAGAGGACTTCAAAAAAAATGCACATTGTGTCTGTATTTTTTTTCTCAAGGACAGTGTTCGTCTTTATCGTAATCRGAAGCTGATTTGGACAGTTATCATCTGTTTTTACAAAAATCTTGAATACTCTGTTTCCAAAGACAGAGAGAACTCAAACTGATCAATTTGTCTTCCATTAATGGGGCAACTGTTACTGTAAATTCAAATGACAGATGGGAAAACTGAGAAATGAAGCAGTTTCACAACTTGTGCATAGCGGCAATACATCCACAGAGCAGCACAGAATCAGGAACCTCATTCGCATTTAGCAAAAGGAATGGTCAAGGAGRGACAGGAACCAGTTTTTAATTGTATTTTCTAAATATGTATACACAGTTCCACAAACAGCCCTCTAAAGAATGAGATATTTGTGCTTGAGAAAGAGGAGGGTATTTATTACGAAGGAAAACAGCACCATTTACTTGGGGCTGTTTCTCTCTGTATTTAAACACTTCTAATTTCTTAAAATAAGCAGTGTTCTTCTAGGCATAATTGTTTCTTTTCAATCAGGCACTTAGTGTTTGCAGCTATCAAATTTGTTGCAGCTGTAATCAAACACGATGTCTTGGGAAGGAAAATCTTCACCTACTGTTAAATCTCGCTGCCTTACAAAGCCCTGCTTCCGCAGCAACGGAGTCCAGAGACCAAAATGCCCTGGTTCTCTCCAGGGGTTTCTAACTGAACTTTGCTTTGGGGGGGAACATTAAAACTCTAGAAGTTACATAGATGGGGATTCCTAAAAAAATGTATYGAACGTTATCGCATCCCTCCTCTTCTGTATAGCACTTCCATTGTTAGAACACAAACACCACGAATGAAAACATAATCCCATTTGAGAGAGAGAGAAACTGAGGCACAGTGCAAAACTGTGACTTGAGAACATCAGTAAAGCAGGACAGGGACAGAGTTAAAGTGAGAAGCCAATTCCTTCCYGTTCCTACCAGACATCTAGGACAACACTGTCCTAGYCACAGCAGGACAAGTCTCAAGTGAGAGCCCTGTGCCTTCYACAGATTTCYGCACTGTTTGAAGAAAACATCTGGTTAGCAGACCAAGGACATGTCAGCTGTCCCCCTTGGGACAGAGAAAAACTATTCTCAGTCTGAGTTCTTCTATGAACTCAATCAGTTTTTCTGTGCTTCAGCTTCTCATCTTAGTGTTACCTGTCCTCTTTTCTCCTTGTCTGCTCGTTCTTTTGTCCACATCCAAGGCACAACACTCGGGTGTTGGGCTCCGCGGCCGGTACGACCGGCTGCACCGCTCTCCTCAGCCCGGTCCTGCCCCCGCCAGCTACCGAAACACCCCCAACCCCGGCAGAAGCTATCGGACACAAAGTCAGAGCAGGAGGAAGTTTTACGCAAGATACTCGGGCCCTGACTGCTTGCTTAGCCTTTGATAAACACTCGGAGAGTCTCAGAAGGAAGGACCTGTACAGCCTTGGAAAGCATAAAGTGTCATTAAGCTCACGAGCCTCAGTGKTTTATAGCGTTGCTCTCTAGTCGTGTATGACAAAGAGCAGGTTCAGGTATCTTTCCTTAAATCCCTTTCTATTTTTCACACCTAACAACAAGGCAGCCAAGAGGTAATGGTTTACAAATAAACATGTAATTTTATTTTATATCTATATTAGTAAACTAAAAAAACCACCTGCTATTCATCATGAACTGTTATTAGCATTATTGAGGAAATTACGTGGAATTTATATCAATTTTCCTCTTATTGCAAAAGACTTGCCCAATTTATTTTAAATGTCAAACTTACTAYATATTCATCAGGTGTGCGGCAGCAGGGATTGTAATTAATTTCACATTGTAGTCTAGGCATGTGCCTTAATATTAGCTTCACACATCTTTCAGGGGAAGCAATAACTGGAAGCATTGGTCATTTTTGGTCATTAAATCTTCAGGAATATTTTTCACAAGATGAGACTGTCAAGATTCATGTCCTGGTAAAATTCTAGCAGATTATTTATAGCTGTCTACTTCGAAATCCTCCTGCAGTTGAAATGAAATGCAAGACTCCACAACAGCTGGTTAGGATTTTTTGAGAAGAATAATTTAGTCACAAAAAAGGAAAAAATCCCACAGTCTGAGGGTGAACAAGGCTAATTGTGAAATCATGTTGAATTCAGTTTAACAGGAAAAAAAAAAACCACCACCAAATTTAAGGATGCTAAAAGCATGAAAGCACTTAATTTAAATATTTTCTAAATCATGTGTTCTGAAATGGAGCTGCATAAGAACTGCTTCTATTCAGTAAAATAACCTCTTAAGTAAAAAAATTACCTTCAAAGTATTATATTTAAATTGAAATGAAGTTTTCTCTGTTCTTTCAATTCAGCAAGAAAAAGCCGACAATTTTTCATTCCCAGTCATCCTGCAATTGTTGCCCCTGTTTGTTTTTCCAGATCATCCACGTAACGACAGACAGTTATTTGTGTGGATCCAGCCACGTCTCCTCTCTCAAACTGTGGTATTGCCGTGGGTCTTCCCATATCCACAACGCCACAGAGGAGCTCCTGAACGCCGTATGTGCATTCATGAACACAAATTCACAGCAGCCTGTACGAGGAGCCATTCTGACCCTGGTTTTTTAACTTGGAAGCTGGGAACCCAGACTACGTAACCACCACGAGATGGTGCGGAACCATCTGCACCACAGCTGGGAAGAGAAGCCAGATCTCCGTGGAGCTGTGACCTGGTGCCTTGAGCCCAGAGGTGCTGCACCCCCACCAGCACTACCTTGGGTCRCAGTCGTGGCCACGCTTTGAGAGATGGCTGGGCTGGGGAAGGAGAACATCAGCCTTGCTGTTTGCTCTCAACACTGCCTTCCACAGCAGCAGAATGAATATAAAATCCCTACTGTTTACTGAAACAATATTTGGCATCTAGAGAAAAATCACAACAAACAGTAAGAGATCTGCGAACGTGAAGAATCAGACAATGAAAGCAGACAGAAACAAGCTGGCAACACACACCAAACTAAATGAAGAAAGATGAGGAAGTCAGACAATGAGGAAAAGAGGATTAAGGATGATCTAGCAGCAAGGCACAATAACATATAATGAAGTCAGAAAACTGGGAGCTCAAGAAGGAAGCATCGCAGCACAGCAGCCCCGGGAGCTGGCTATTCCTCAGATTCCACTGCCACCTCTGGCACCTGCCCCTACCCGGGGCTTGAAAAAAAGCTCTGCAGACTTTCAGAAACTCACTCTGCCCATCTGTTCTTACAGCATTTCTAAACATTCTCATAGTGGAAACATTTTTTAACAGATTCTTCCACCACTGCATGCAAGCTCTCTCTTTTTTTTAGCCAGTGAAATGTATAGCTAAACTGTGCGTCCTGAAACAACGAGAAATGAAGAGACATATATACAGGTATGAGCAGGAGATGTCTGTGTTGTTTTCARGAAATTGCTTGTAAGAGATCTTATCATGCAGGCGTCATACTGACYAGATAAGCTAGGAAGATGTTAACTTAGATAAAGCCAACCTCAATTTATGTAAGTGTAAGCACAATGTTTTTGTGTCACTTTGATGCCTCCAACTACGTACTTTCTCTTGTCCTCCTTTAAAAAAGTTCCTGGATCTTTTGCTCCGGTTTTGAAATTCTGTTTCTTTTGGTGCATCTCCCAATGATTGCTTAAAGGGAGGAGGAGAATAATGAACATACTTTGATAGCAGATCATAAAGGAGCCATTTACTGCAAGGACTCTGATGCATTTTTCTGTCTTTAAACATGAATTATYGAATCACAGGCTGTTCACTGAGTCATAGATTACCAACGAACTGAAACAGCATTACAGCAGCAGCATGTCCCTTTGATCAAAAAGACACTTATCTCCTCCTTTAGTCTTAGTTAACAACAATCCAAATAGCAAGTAGCTTGTTTAGAGGCAGGCTCAGAGCCACACATTTAGCAAGYCTGCCCCTCTCCCTCTCAAAATGAAGTTTTCATTTACACCAGTGCTCTGTGTCACTCAGTGGCTCAGGTTAAGTTTTACATTTCTTTTTTTCCCCTGGAGATGCATTTAGTTACCTGCTTTRAAGCCTCCTAATCACCAGTCAAATAAACTTCAGATAATTTAAAATATATGTGACTAAAGGGCAGCCCTGGAACAAGCCTTTGTACAAGATTACCTGCTGCATCAAGGTAATAAAAAAAAAAMCMMAMAMMTAAAAAGTGTGCAAGTAACTAACTRAATGCCAAAAAATGAACTCTAGATGTCAAGAAAGTACAAAAACAGCTACATGTCCTCTGACACAATTTGTACTGTCGTGTCTACTAGACACAATGATTGACGTACATTCTAGCAGTGATTCTGCAAACGGGCAACAGGCTCTGCCTCTCCTCACCCCTCCTGCAGCCCCGACACACCACCAGCATCCCCAGTGGGCACTCACCCTGTGAATAAACAGAGCATGGTCTCCAACTGAGATAATTTAACACCATTGCCTAGCCATACTGAGCACCTGCTAATACACCGATCGCTTCAAGGCTAATCAAAACGTCTCAGTGCCACTGCTGCCTCAAGGCAGAACAAAGTTTTTAACCAGAAATTAGAGGGTATTTAAACAGAATTCTCCTGAACAATTGTCTAGTGCAGAAAATGTTGAGAGACCACAACATCATCTAAATGAAGGCATCTGCTTGGTTTAAYGTATCGAGTAATTGTCCGGTAAGAGTCATTACCAAAAATTATCATTAAGGCTGAGAAATTCTAARGACTCCAAAGAAAAACATTTACGGGGATAGGAACAACATTCTAGGTTCAATAATCAACATAAACTTATCTCAAATTTTAACATGGTTAATTTGTCATTTACCCAGCAGTACCAGCCTACATTACAATCATGACCCGCTTTCTACTATGGACAGGTCTTTCACATATCYGATGACTTCCACTGTCCGAGATTTTCTGAAGCTACCAAGCCTTCACATACGCTCCTTTGCCTCCACAACCACCAAACACTGCACATCATTCATGACAAGAGGCACAGGAGGTGAACTTAAACACTTGGGGAGGAAGGTGCAGAAAAAAGAAAAATAACAAATAAGTGAAGAGAACGTAAAGGAAAAGTGTCCGAGCATCCTAGGCACTGCTCTGCAATCCCCACTGCCTCAGCTGTAAATCCCARTGGCTACACAGGGCACTGCGCTTGCCATAACCCTGCAGATGCCACTGTCAAATCCCACATTACCCTTCCTTCTCAGTCATTCTAGCTTTGCCGTTACAGTAAGCTTTTAAAGATGTTTTGAGCACAGATGCTGAGAGGAAAAAATACATTACACTTGGAAGGAATCAGCAACTTGAATTCTGAAAAAAAATGAATCAAATTATACAAGAACCAGGCACTCCTATCTTGGATTAGRTGTCTGCATACGTATATATCCTGGTATAAACTCTGCACCTTAGTTTCACATCCTACCATAAGCCAAATGCAGATACAATTCAAGACAATTACTGAACYGGGCAGACTTACCTTCATAGTTTGCCTGGAAGCCTTGAGCACTGACCGCATAATCGCTCACAAGCCACAAGGACAGCACAACCCCYGTACTCACAATAGGAGCAGGCAGCTGGAAACCCGTTAACCTGGAAGAAATCAAGAGGAAGGTTACACTCACCATTTCTGCCTTTGACCTGCAAGCAAATGGAAGAGTGGGGCAGCTGCCACTTTGGCCAATACACCACAGCCTGAAGTGGGGAGCTTCAGAGCTAAAGAGAACAGACTGGAACAGCTTGAATTCAATAGCTGCTCAACAAATGCCGGGCAAACTCATCCTGGGCTTTTAACAGCCTCTGGCTTACCAGAATAACTACTAATGTATTTCTTCATTGACTATGTTTTAAACCAGTCTATCTGCTTCACACCACTTGTTGTTCACTAACAACATCTGCTCACCCCAGCTCTGTGACCTCGGAGCAGCCACTGAGCCCTTCAGATTARCTTTCCCCATCCATGAAATGGGAGCAATATTTAAGGTTGCTGAGTGAGCCCAAGACATTATTCAGTAACACTTATAACACATTTTGAGAACCTTGGAGTAAAAACATTAGATAAGGGTCTGAAGCATTATACAAACTACGTTGAATKGAACACAGCCTAAGATAGCAGAAGAGAGCAGGCAAGAAAATGTTTTTATCAATTAAAGCCCATTAGGGTGCCTACCTCCAGAGTATTTGTTGTGTAGTTTTACAGTGGATAAGTTTTGAAGTCTCTAGGAACCTTCCCCAACCCCCAGCCAACCCTGCCTGCAAGAACAATCCCAAGGATGGCACTTTTCATCCTACATCCTGATATCTAATATGTACGACAGTGAAGATTGTGACGGTTAACACCTCTCTACTCACTGAGGAAATCAAAGCCCACAGACRCGAAATCGTTTGCACAAGATGATCTAGTAGATGTACTGTAGGAACTGCCTAGAATACAGACACATGCCCATAAGTCGGAGTAGAAAGAACTATATAAAAAGGTRACAAGTCTAGTGAATAGACCAAAAGAGAGCACTGCAGAAACCCATAGCCCAGGTGTCTTGCTCTCCCCTGGGCTTTCCTTGCAGACTTAGTGCTGAATGACAACTGTTAATTTTATTACAAAAGTCTGTTTGGTAATGATTTTAAACCAGCATTATTAGATCCCAAACACTAAATCCCTGGTACTGTATTGACATAGCCCAAGAACAGCTAATACACTTTTCTCACAATTACAGTTTTACAACGTATAAGCCTTCCCCTTACACTTGGCTAAGGTGATTTACAGGATAGATTTACATAAAGAACATTTGTTTTAAAGCAATCTCATATTAGATTCTTGCCTGCCATTATCAAGGACAGAAATTCAGGTATGATCCCCAGTGCCTGTTACCTGTCCTAAACCCAGACTTTTACAAAACCGCAGAAGCAGCAGTAACTGAAGGAACTTACTGCCACACAATATCATTCGAGATCAAGAGTATTCAAGCTGGATCACAAGGACCCAAGTAGCACGAGATGAACAGGCTACGATAAGAAAGTTTAAAGCTTCTTACACACAGACTCAGAGGTTTATCCCACATCGTGTCATACAGCAGCTAGTCTTTCTTACGGAGAGGGCAAAAGATCRCTTGTGATACAAAGCACTCTGACCCCTTAAGCAATACCTGTAAGTATGTATTCGATTCAGAGTATTTCCTCTCCTCATATATTATATGGAATGAAAAAAGCACCCATAGAACAAAATCAGAACTTTAATTTTGGGGGCCACCATCCTCTCCCCAACCATCAGGTCAGGTACTAGCACCCTGCAATTTCCAGCCCAAGCAATTTCTCCTTAAAGTTGCCMCCAGCTCCCCAGCAGCTTCCAGAGACAGTGAGTGAACTTCCCTATTGTTCTCACTCTGGCCCTCATTTTGTAAACCTAAATATTATTTCAAACAGATTGAGCTCTGAATAATGAAAGCTGATGTGCTCTGCCTGAGAACCTTATTAAAGCAAAAGTTCCAGTTATCAGCAAAGTTCACACAGTTGCCAGYCAATGATGGCAATCAAGTTTTAATGTCAGCAAAGTAGTACTTAGCTGCTCTCAGCATAAAAATCCATGTCTGTACAAGCTGGAAGAACAACTGCCCCTGTTTATTAAAAATAAAATGTTCCAGGATTTGTAAGGATTCAAGACAGTTTTACTGTGCACAGAACTGAGGAAGAGTGCCATAGTTTTTATTAATTTATTTTGCACTTTAATTAAAATGGCTTATTGAAACGTTCATGCATTCAAAAAAATCCAGGAAATGCATGGACCAGTTTTAATAAAAACATACAGCGAACAGCAGAACCTGTCAATTTTTCTTCCTCTAATCACCACACAGTATATTACCATTATCTAGGCACTAGTTGACAGTAGTCTGTGCTTTTTATATCCAAAGTAGATCTGTTCTCTCTTTTTGYGTCATGGATTCTGTTCACAGTCTATCTACTAGGAGGACCCCACTTTGCAGATGTTGCTTTTAATTCRGGGCAAAATTTACATGTCTGCTTACCTGTAAGCAAGTGCACGTGTCCCATAGGAGTCAACGGGAATTAAGTGCTACCTAAAACAACATTGCCCTTAAGCATGTATTTGTATTTTCTAGATACGAGGCCTTAAAAGAAAAGGATGGTCTGTGCATAAGGGCATGAAATTGTAACAGAGGGTTTGTTCTCAGTCTTTCTACAGATTCCACGCTGACTGAAGAGACAATTTTCATGGGAACCTCTGGGCTTCCTCAACCTCTAAGAGTTAATAAACCCAACCATCTCTCCAGGCCCTTAACTTCAGATGTTCATTTGTGTCTGTCTAGCATCCCTGGAGCAAGCAGAAGAAAGTGGGCTGCCTGACAGCACAAAAGGTGACCAAACACTGTCTTCCCCTTCGGATCAAACAGCCTTTCTGCCCACAAAAGATGAAAAGTGTCCCCATTAGTGCTAAAAGTAAACTTAGTCAGAAGTAAGCAGGAAATACTGCTTCAGTAAGAAAAATATCTGTATAGCAACTCCTACCCTCTATGCCACCAATTTCCGTATCTCTTCCTGCTGTGAAAACGTGCACTAGAAATGAGATTAAACTCCTTCTGTTCCTCACTGAAAGCAGCTGCAGTCAAAATAAAAGTTACTCCTTCTCTTAAGCCCTCAACCAACGCACACAATTGAAAGTTCTCCCTTCTTCCGATGTCCTTGTCTTCTCCAAGCAAGAGCACAGGCAAYATCCTCTTGAAGAAACAATGATTTAACAAGGCCAGTGCACAAGTCACTCCTGTGAAACCTCAGCACTCCATTCCAAAGACCCAGACACAGCCAAGCTTGCCAGGACGCCCTGCCTTTGACCTGGCTGTAAGCTGTCCTCATGCCTTCCTCCCTAAATCTGCAGCCCAGGCAAATTTAGAGCATGATCAACATGATGGCAGACAGAATATGAAATCATTCCCCAACGGCCTCATGCATGAAACAGTAATTCTGACATCACTGTTATTTAGTATGGCAATAAAACAAAAATATATATGTTAATGAGAAAGAAAAGCAGCAAACTCTGTTCCTTGTTTTTACTAAGGGCTATGACAAGAAGGTGAGGGCAGTAATAACAGCACAAATAATCATCTTCCATTTCTCCTGTACCTCTGGCCAAATGGATTATTGAGTGATTATCCCCTTAAGTTGCTTGGAGCCAACACTGATTGTGTGAGATTTTCAATGTGTTTTTCATTGGCTTAATTCTGCTCCTACTGTGAGGAACCGAACTAAACCAGTGCCAGAAATACCACTTCATAAGCTTGCCCTTGCTTCACAGTACGGCAAAAATCAATATACCAAAACAAATCAACACAGAAATCCTCYACTCTGTTTGCATCCTTCTTCATTCTTCGCCTCGGGTTTGCCACAGACATTGCAAATAGTTCTGGTGCACGACTCCACCTTTGCAGCAGAACAGCAAAACCTGCTTCACAGAACAGCTTTGCTAGAACCGATGCCAGTAAGAACCGGCTGCTGTTGTAACCACCACCTCTTTAGGGGGTCTCGGTGGTGCCACAAGCACCAATGCCCCTCGGCGCCGGCTAAGGCTCGAGACCTGGACCGTGCGCCGGGGTCCGGGCGCGCTGCTCTCCCCTCCCCACAGAGCCCAACCGTCCTGCCTCGGCCATCTACCACCATCTTCCCTAACGCCACRAAGTCCCACCCCGGTGGGAAATCGTCCCATCCGCCCGTGAAAGGAGTCGGGAACCAAAGACCCGCTGACTGCTCTGCTCAGCAGGTTCAGCTCCTAACTGAACACTTCTTCTGCCCTAGAAAAAGAACAGTCAGCCAGGACAGCCCACACCTCAGCCCCTTCGCAAATGGCTCTCACCTCCATCTGTTGCATATTATCCTGTTCCACTGTACCAAGTACAACTGTATCATATACCGTGATGCAGGCTCCCATTTTGGAGTGCAGGTGCCATAATTAAAACAGAGCACATTATTTTTCTGGTAGGATGCCCACCATCAGCTCAGGCTGCAATCAAAATAGTTATTGCAGCTGGCAATCCAACAGCCTTTAAAGCATAAATGCTAGAGAAGCGTCTCAGAACATCTAATGAAAATGCATTGGATTGCATCGTTTAACCCAGCATTAAATTACACTACACCATACTTCAGTGATTTTTTTCCTGCATGTAATTTAAAGGCACCTATTAAAGAAAATTTCCCATCAAATCARCCACTCTCTTCACTATATACAGTTTAAATGACATGGTTCTGTAAATGATACTCTGACACCCCTGCACTATCCCAGGACAAGATGCAAGGTGTAAGGCACCGTGTTGAGAACACACCAGCCCAGAGTGAGAGCTGCCCTTTGGAGTGTCTGTGGAAAACAGTCTGGCACGGGCAGGCGAGTCCTCTCTCACACCGTGTGCCCCGCTAACAAGGCAGCGGGCAACCCGAACTCATTTGAAAGGAGCATTCACGAAGTATTCGACTAATCCGTTATCAACTGGGGCCAACAGAAAGAGCCCAGTAATTTCCAATTGACATTAATTAACATTTGCAACTGTCTCAGTCTTGATGAAAAGGACATATAAGCATTGTACTCCAGCTGCTGCAGGGAGAACACCTTCAGAAATACCTATSTATGTATGTTTAAAAACTAAAATCTTAGGGGAAACTGGAAACACAACCACATGCAAAAGTCAGTGGTCACTCAGATGTCCTACTCAAGGCTGCTTCATGGAATGTATGACAAGAACAAAAACAAATGCAAGAGATCAGGGAATTTATCCACAGCAATCCATCCCAACTCAGATCTCATTAGAGGTGACAGATTTTTTTCTTTAAAGACAGAGTTGCTGGTGGGTGTAGGGTAAAGTAGTCTACGGGGGGGAGGGAGGGAACATCTGTCATTCCTATTAATATCTTAGTTTTAGAAATCATCTTTCATCCTSAAGGAATTTAATGTCTCCTCCAAATTCTGGGCCAAATCCTAAGAGAATCACCACGCGTTTCAAACAGTACTTTACAAAGCTGGCAAAAAAAGCGAAGCATAGATGTCCCAGGCACACGGACTTCAGTATGTGCAGTAAAACCGAAGCTGGCAGGTCTTTGTTTCTCACATATTGTCCGCAAGACTCAGTGCTAGCCCCGTCTCCAGGAGGGCTTTCCATGCCACGCTCCGCTGTCCAGCCAGAGCCTGCTCCAGCGYGCTCAGGGCTCCYGCAGCCTCCCCCCGGCCACACCGCACCCCCCCGCCTGGCTTCGCCCTGCAGCCCCCCACGGCTGCCACTGCCTCTTCCACGCAGCTGATCCCTCCTATTTCCAGCCAGAACTGTGCAGATCTTTTCCTCCATTTTCAGGAAGCGGGGATGAAAGACACACACCCGAGGCGGCAGCCGAGTCTCTGCTAGCATTTCCTCAGGCTTGTCTGGTTCAGAGTTTTTTCCTGAGTGGTTGTTAGTTTTTCTCCCTTCTGTATGACTTTATTAAAGAAACAAGCTATTACAATGAGATGTTAGCTTGATTTTTTTTTTTTTAAACCATATTGACAGAATAACTGGTACCATAAATGTTCTCATTAATCATCAATAAAACAAGCAGAGCATAATCTGAGAGTCACTTCCAGCTCATGCATGCTGCAGACACTTAAAAGCCTGTCCACAAGGCAGAACTCACTGGTGTTACTTAGACAGTTGTCCTTTAATTTTGATCCCCGGAAGGCTGAAATGATGCTCTGGCCCAAAAAAAAAAAAAAAAAAAAATCTCAGCCAGCTTAAAGGGATACTGTAATGACATAAGAAAAACAGTATCAGTTCATATTTGGATTTATTCAACTTGTTGGAATGATTTATGCTCAAAACCAAGCTGCCTTTGAGCCAAGCTACAACCAGATCCTGAACAAGTATCTTCAGAGGCACGTTGCAGGCAGCAGTAACTCCTTCTATATTCTCTGTTCGTATTTCACCAAGCAACTCCAAGCTACTTTGCTGCCAACCAACACCACATGTCCCATTTTATTCCATACTATTTTCCAACCATCCCCTCTGCCCAGCTGGTGATTAAGTTGCTTCTAAAATAATATAATGCATTGGCTCTGACATACATTACTATATATTTTTCTTACCGAGACAGTAACAAGCATGGRGGGGGGAAGCTTTCTGTCTCTYGCTCATGATGACATATACTAACTACGCCTACATTTTTTTTCAGAAAGTTAAYCTAGCACTTTGCAAACAGTTCTCAAACTAACATCATACAATCAAAACTCCGTGTGCCAGCATGACTTGGGAATCAACCGCACTTTCTCCCCTTCTCCAAGCCAAGTATAATTCATGAAGCCACAAGAGCCCTTTGCTTACCTCTGACACTGACAAAGGCTTCGTTAACTAACAGTCTATAGGGACAGTCACAGGGCTCAAATTCCAGCCTAGATGGATTTCTTCACTCGTTTAAAATGGGGTTTGGGTCAATTCCCACTAGAAAAAGTGTTATTTATAGAGCCTAAAGCCAGCACAGCCATCTTAAATGTATGAGGCCTTCGTGGCTCGAGATGGGAACAGGTACTTAGCATCAAATTCCAACAAATTTAATTTTCCATACAATGCAATAGAGTAGGAAGACCATGGGCTTGGATTTATTTTATCATTTTTATCACGACCCTTCCATGCTCATTTTTCCTGTACCTTCTCAGGTAGCAGTGAGATGCACGCAGATCTCTGACAAACTTTGGCATCTATATTCTCCATCTTGTTATTACAAACCAAAAAAGAAAACCACAAATTCACAGAAAAGTTCACTGAATTTTAGTAACCTCTTGGCAAATTTGAGCTAACATTCTGAATAAACAAAGACAAGTTTGGATATAAACCAAGTAAGGCTCAGCAGTGTCAATTCAAAACTTGGCAGTTTTAGGTTATTTCTGGCTTTCTTCAAAGAAAAAAAATCATCAGGGGTGTGAAATCTAGTAAAACTGGAAAAATAAGTTCTCGGAACCCCCTGCAAATCACACAAGGCTTGTTGCTAAATGGAGTGCAACTGGTGAACAACGAGAAAGCATTACCATACTGGAGGTGTTGCAAATACCCCRATATTCACACCAGCCCTTCAGTAACGTTAACTCTTCTGCTGCATGCTGAGCAAAAACAATTTAAAGAACTTTAATGTAAACAGACATGAATGTTCAAAACAGCTTTAAATGCAAGAAAGGCAGAGTAAATAAAAAAGTTCTCAGGCCAGCAGCATTCTGCACAGACATACCGCTATCAACTTGTTCGGGGYTGCGCAGCTGGGAGGCAGCTTCTGAAACCACCGTGCTGGAAGTCGCACCGCCTTGGCTGCGCTCTCAGGTAGGGCACTAGCCTGCTAAAAGATTTTAGGCGATCCTCTGAACCCTGAGCTCCTTCTGCACTCCGGTCCCCACCRTAGGCCATCCCGCCCACCCACAAGTCTTGCAGGGATGCTTCGAAGCCTCAATGAGAGCATATGGAGATTCCCAGAGGAAAGGCACCGAGCATTAGATCTATGGCAGACAGGTACTGTGGGACTGAAGATAAGATATAAGCTACCATTAGTTTCAAATGCTGTCATAGGTGACAAGCAAAAACTTTAATTATGGCTTTGTTAGTGTATGTGCTTACTACACATGCATCCCTGTTCCTCCTGTTTTCTCCATCTGAATCTCAAGAAGTTAAAGCTATACCACTGTCAGCCAAAGCTGACATGCAGAGTGAATCCAGGTCTCATCTGACAAGTCTGTGCATCCCTTTTACTCTTTATGCATACAAAAATCAGGATTCGAACTAGACTTTAGTAATCTGTATTGAGAGAATCTTTACTTCCCCCGAGTGAATATTAAGCTGCAGCATCAGGCAAGCACTGTTGTGCCTACGTGATCCTGGGACAGCCAGCTTAGATCCATCTTCTCGGGGATTTCCACATAAACCGCAGTCTCACTTCCCACCACAATACCGGTATGCCTAYGCTAATTCCTTAAGATTTTAATTTATAACAACACATAATAAAATAAAATTTATGGGTAACAGATGAGAAGGAAACAGTAGAAATTCACTTTCTATAAAGGTAAGAGTTAAAAAGAAGCACCCAAATGGAACAAAAACAATGCAAGTTGTCCTCCATAGCCAATGCAGTCAAAAAAAGTTAATAAAAAATTTGATTTGATACAACATCATACAAAATGTGTTGTATGATGAAAAAAAAGTGAAACAAATCCCATTGTTCCTGCCGATGAAGATTTATCCAAAAAGACCGTAATATTGATTCATGTCATATCTAATTCTCTATTCACTTGCACCTTGTGTGAATGCTGAATATTGAGCAGAAACAGGATAAAAACGTTGCTAACTGCTGATGTTTAGCAGGAGAGCCCGCTAACGCGCAATGCACTAGAGGTGAAAAGCCCTGGGTTCGAATCCAGCAGCATCAGAACTACTGCTTGCCCTGGAGCTASTCACTTCTGCCTCCATACTCCTCCTTTGCCACACATACATAAACTGGGAACAACTTCAGTGAGAGGATATCTTGCCATGCACCTGGATAGCTGAAGGGCCCAATTTCAATAGCTAAAAAAAATTACATAAAAATGCTAAAACAGCAGCATTTCACACTTCAATTTACACACAGATCAGTGACAACATAAGTTACCGAATAATTAAAATGAAAATATTTTTCTTCCTCCTAAACCTTTTATTCCACTATAGCAGCTCTAATCAGCTGTAAGCCTAAATATTATAAAAATCACTAAATACGTAAGGACAATTACCGCATCTTTGGACAGCAGAAGCCTTTATATTTTCCAAACAGCTACAAAATCGCAAACAGACAATTAAATTCTTTATTAAGAAAAAGGACCAGATGTCAGCAGTTGCTCTTGCAGCACACCAAAATCCAATTCTGAAAAGTCTAAAAGGAGGCAGGCCACCCTCTGCTGCCCAACAGGAGCATAATGAATTAGAGTCAATGGGCACTGAAGATTTGTCAATTTTCTATTTGAGACTGCAAGTAATAGCACTCAACAATTTCATTGTATCGTCAACGATCTAGTAAGATTGTATCRTCTCCTGTAGACTTCCATTAATTTTGATAAAAGGGAAATATACACTGTCTAAAGAGGTGCTTTGCCCGAGAAACTCTCAAGGTCAGACCTTATAGATACGACAACTTCTTGACCTAAAGATTCACTGCATTCAAAAGATAACATGAAAGTGCATACATTTTTCCTCCCTTCACGAAAACGGATTGAAAGGCATGGCTGTGAACTTCATCTGTGTTGTACTTCGAATCTCTTTCCCCACCCTAGCATACAGACCCTCCAACTGGGGGCTTTCAAGCATTTTACACATTTAACTTGAAAAAAAAATTTACATCATTTTACAGATGGGAAAACCCGAGATAAGTAATTTGCCTGACGCTACTGAGCAGAGCAGCTGCTGGGCTCAGAACAGGACTAAGACATACATCTGACTTCTGCTCTTGTAGGGGATCACCAGCACACCCCCGTGCTCCGCCAGTGCTGCTTTTACCACCACCTCTGCGYGTCCATCGCTTTGCTGCGCTGCTCACAGCATCCTCTCATGGGAGACTGACACTAATTATCAGTGAAGAAAGCGGCCATCTTGATGCTAACCGATGTCAGAATCTATTGACTAAAAGTGAAATTATTTTTGAAGACCCAATTCTGTACTAATAAAGTCAAGAGACTTTTCGTACAGGTTCTTACGCAAGCAGGATCAGACTGTAGGCACCTTCTCATCGTGCAGTTCTGCAGTAACACAGCAATYGGGCAACCCGAGTTCAATAACTAATAGCTAACAGCTAATAACTCGCCGTGCTGCCAAAGGCAACGCACTCAACTTCCCTGTGCTGCTTTCTCCCTTCTACGACAGTACAGTAGACCTGTTCCTTCTCTGGAAGCACTGTAATCTAAAAACGAGAAGCACCACGCAAGGCCTGTGGGTTAGTGCAATTTCTCTCCCTCCACTGCTAAAAAAACCCTAATCTCACTTGCTCTGACCCCAAAAGCTCACCCACTGCTTTTGTAACTTGCCTCTCCTGCTAAAGAATAAAAGCAGCTCTAAAATAAATGACTTGAGATGACTAAAAATGTCTGTGACTCTATCACTTTAAACACCACATACATAAATGCATAAAAAGATGATAAGCTTTGTCTGTATAGAACAGTTATTAGTAGAGCACCAGCAACTATTGTCTTTATCGTTAGCCATCTTTGTTAAGGAAAAGGAGCAACCCCATGAAAGCTATTAGATAGCTCACCAYGCAGATGTATTTTACCTGGAACGCTGTAGATGTGGGCACTGCAGGGTCTACCGTGATTATACATCAGATCACATTCAGACTTCACAATACGCTACTTCTGTTGTCTAAAAGACTTGCAGTCACTGTATTAAAAGTCCACCTGACATAAAACCAAACATCAGCTACAGGAATCTGGAGAAGAATATATGATCCTGGGCTTCAGCAATTACTTCGTATTATCAAAAGCAAAGCCCTGCGCTGTCAGACAATGCAGATAAAACTGCAAGAGGAAAAGCTGAGGAGGGAAGTACGAYACATTATGCAGCAAGAGGTTAACAGCCGAGTCCAATAACTCCTGTCTGCTGTCTCAGTGCACCGCACGTTGGACTTCACTGGCCAGCAAACCCATCAGCAGTGTCCTACAGCAGGGCACTTCGTGGGCATTTCCCCTTCCTTCCCCCCATAGCTCAACATCAGAGGAACAGGCGGCTTTCATGGCTTGCATGAACTTGGGCATGGGAGACTAAGGACACCATGATCCTCCCCAGAATTTCCACYTACTACCTAAATTCACCTGTTTAAAACCTACCTCAATTACTAATGGCATTCGGTGCTCACAAATCTATCACAAGCAGACTGYTCCAGTGCAGAGTCTTAACTGAAATCCATTAGATGTTGTCCAATTACAGAAAATCTTTCTGCACTTATACRCTTAGCATACCTTAATATGAAGCAAGAGTCATTGTCAAGGTTTGCTAGCAGATTTTACCTGTAAACATGGCCAATCAGCAGTTTAGAGGGAAAACAAAAACAAATTTGAAGACAAAATACTATTTGAGTAACAGCAACACCTTAAGGCCCAACAACAAACAATCCCCTGTACTAAGCACAGCAGGGAGGGCCATAGCTGGAAAAAACTCTGTAGTCCAACAGACAAAATGCAGACCAACCACCAGCCAGGAAACTACTTCCCAATTAGTATTCCATTCAGYGGCCATGAATAAAAGGTTCCAATTTTCAACCAGATCCTCTTTTACCAGATAAGGTACAGGCCACAATGCAACGGCAGGCCTTGCTGCAGACAAGTTGTGTTCATGCAGGACAAGCAATGTTGTGAGAGAACAGATCCTTGAATCCTGAAACCAGGACCAAAGCTACTCAGTCACCTCACCTCTCCATCTGCCTAACCGGCTGCAAGAAGATCAGAGCCGGGCCTCCTCCTAATCCTGCTGTATTCAGCATGGCGGCAGGGAAAAAGCTCCCACGCCGATTTAATCATCAGCTTTTATCACTCATCCTGATGCACACTCTCCTAACAAATATGGAAAAATTGAATACAGCCTCTCAAAATTGAACTAGATGCAGTTGCATTAACTCCATTAGCTTTCCTGGACTTTCAGATCTAGTTCCATCAATTACCTCACAAACAAAGTTTAAATATTCAGCACCTCCTCTGAACAAAATGACGGGGCCATTGGCAAAAGGCCGTAACGCTGCTGGAACAGCTCAAACAGGGGAAAAAAAAAAAGTGTATATTATTCTACAAAGCAGAGAACATAAATGTAAGTGGTTTCTTGTTGTGGTTTTTTTTTTCCCCCATGGAGTTAATGGGAAGTAACAAAAGACTCTAAGGAGAAAAGGAAGGTAGGATTCTGAAGTTCACTGAAGATGACAAAAGGATTTAGCTGGCCCTCCATTTTATTTATCTTTATCCTTAGTAAAAAGACCTGTAGTAACCTTGTAGATATGAGGTAGCTACAAAGGAGTATGTCACAGGACCAAAGGCGACTCAACACAAAATGCTAATACAAGTTCCGTGTATTACCAGGTGGCAAATACTATTTCTCCAGGAATTTCTTTAACAGCACTGAACCCCAGAAAATCCAGTACCTGTGAAGCCAGAACCCCAGAATGTTATTTTAGCCCAGGTTCGCACCTCTGCAAGCGAAAGCATATGGCACATGGGGGTAATTCTCTCCTTCACTGTTCCCTGTCTCCTCCTCCCCCCTTCTGTTGTTTTTGAGACCAAAAGCTTTGTTCTCTTGATTGGTAATTAAGTACAAGTCACCCAGTCCAATTTTTCAGAGAGTAATTAAAAGGTTATCAAGGAGAAACAGGCAAGATACAGGTACTCCTGTTCTATCTGTAAATAGGTCACCCCAGTAGATAATTCAACTCTTATCACYAGTATCACACAATTTTAAGTTCAAACAAAATACTTAATCTTTCACTCAATTAAATATGGCCAAAGAGATCATATGGTTTTTAACTGCATACACAGCATATTGATGGCAATCCTCCTCTTCAGTCATTTGYCAGGGAAGAAGGATGAGTTAGCTCTAATAAGCAACAGCAACTTTAACAGAAGACACTGTGCATAATGTTGAGACATGAGCTAGAAGGTAAGTTATTCACCATGCCAGTGGGCTAAAGGCAGTATAGATTTCTTCTTTGCTGTAAGTATAAAGCTATTGCAGTAATGATTTGCAAGCATTTTATCTAACCCTATAAACTCTGTAGACATCAGAATGGGACAGTTCCTCACAGCTGTGTAAACATACACCTCCTAGTAACTTCTGTGGAAATGCAAACTGCCRCTGAGGTTCTGGCTATAATAAAGACTTATTTTTCCTGATACACTGGCTCAAGCAAACATTTTCTTAGGCAAATAAATTCAGTTATCATTGAAATAATTCCTTTGAACAGGAAAGACAGACCAGAAGACAATGCAGTTACCTACCCGCATCACATGGGAAGGAAAGCCCCTGGGTTGTAAGATCATAAAAGCTACCCCAGCATTGTTCAGCATGTATGTGAGTAAGCAGTCTCTCCTGATAAAAAAGATCATGTTCTGTCCCGTGGGCTTTCCAAAGTAGTTTTAAACATCTTTGGCAGGAAAAGAAATAAATCTGATTTTCTACATTGACCAGTCCTATTTTGAGTGTAGATTCAATGGCTCCCTTCAGGAAAACAGAATTAGGTATCTGAAATGACTGACTTCCCAGATATATTGTAAATATATTTTCCCTGGATCTGAGTGCAAGCCTGAAACTTCAAATAAGGAAATTAGAAACTAATTTAAGATTCTCACATTAAAAGCATCCTGCAAATTATCAACAGCAGATGAAAAATCTTGACAGTGTCATGTGRCTTTCTTGTTAACTACTGTCTGGTTATGTCACGTAACGACAGTCTGACACAAAAAGGTGCAGAGAGTGTCCCAAATCCCATAGCAATCTTAGATCCATAAATAACTCCAAATAGTCAAATTTTAGTCAGGTCTCTGCTGGGCTTCTAAGCCCAGCACAGCGGGAGACCAATCAGGAAACTAACCTGATTGGAGCATCCTCTTAACAATGACACAATCAGCAAAGCACAATGGGAATGTGCAAAAAGACTATTCTTGAGTAATTGCAGTTTTCAGATCAGGTCTCTATATGCATCCCTCTAATCCCACTAGTAGCTCAGAGCAGTTMGGAACTTGAAGGATGAGCATTCGGAAGAGTTTGGTCTGGTGTAATGAGCACAAACGCTGCTTAGGAGAAAGGAGAGCCACGTATAGGCACCAAAGGGAAGTTTCAAATCTCATCTGAACTCGTAAAAACACGTACCTCTCCTACTCAAGTCAAGGGAGAGACAAATCTGCAGCCATCACTGCTCTCGGGTTTCAAAGAAGATTGTTACAGTAGTCCCTGCGGAAAGCCAGTGTATGGTGGAAAAACAAAAAAAATTGAGAGAAGCTGAAGGAGCAAGGACTCCGAAACAAGCTCTGATTTTAGCAAACAAAGGAAAGTCGTGGCACTGAAAGATGACAACAGCCCTGGATGTCTAAATTAACACACTGAAACACATTTAATATTCACATACTCATCACAAATGCACAAGGCAAATTCCCTAATATACAGTAAAGCAGTTTATTAGCAAGTGTCTCATTGGATTAAGTCTGCTCTTATTCCATTAGGGAACTTTCACACCACATTAAATTGCAAGACAACAGGGTGTTTGCCAGCACTCGATCAACACAATTATTAACCCCTTCTCAGAAATGCACGTAGACATGACACTGTGACACGTCAGGCCAAGGAAGCTCTATGGCTTAAATAGAACAGCAGGGTATAGAGACAACTAACCATTCTCYGCCTCTCAGCGCCAAGATCATTCTCTTCCCCCAGTCAAACAGGCACGACCTACTGAAATACATCAGCGATGCTCAACAATATACACTCAAGAGTGGGACAAGCAAAGAGATACAGCTCCTCTCTGTTAACCGTTTTGTTGATCAACCTTGAACACAATGAACAAAACAGTTACCTTCTCTACAGAAGAATGCTTCTTTTTGTTTTTTTTTCTTCTTTTACACTTGCTTACAGCTTATTTTGGCCTGCCTCCTGGTAGCGTGAGCTTTGATGAATGACGCATGGTCATCCATCTTCGAGTGCTGCACTTCGATGATGAATTGAGTACATTTGRAAAGCAGTTGGAGAAAAAACAAAATTGATTGCCACAGGAAAAAAGAAAAAAGGGAGAGAGAAGAAWAAAGAAAAAAAACCCCAATGTTGGGCAACAGCTACAGAGTTTAATGAGGTGAGATTGATGTACAAAAAAAAAAATATTAGCTGAACAAAGAAGTGGGACACCAAACAGCAGAGGAGCGAGTTCCAGGTTTTGAAGTCACTAATCTAGAAACATCCAGGGGAAGAATGCAAGCGTCCATCATGCATGACTCCATATCTCATTTACTCTTGTAAGTCCTCTGTAAGTGCTTTCAGACCTCTAGAAAGCCTCCTCTGTACCATTTTTTTTTTTCACCGTTTATTTCACTTTCCTCCGTTGTACTAAATCCACACCATTTCCTGAACACCTCATCTCCTCATTAGAGATGAAACATTCTCACATTGCTTTGTGCTCCTGGTTTCATCCCACAACTTACACTTATCTACCCCAGTTGTGCATGAAGTTCACCAGTGATGCAGAGGGAGGACCTTATCTGTCTCCTCACCTTCCCCCAATGCCAGGCTACAAATTATCAGGACAGTATCCAAGGTGTATCTCAGAGTTTTGTTGTACTGGTCAACTGCAGGAAGGTGCCCTTTCTGTCACTTCTATCTATAATCATACCATGCTTATGAGTAGCTCAGAGCAATACCTGCATGCAACTCGTCTACAGTGTCTTACTAATTTACTCCACCATGACCCTAATTCTGAATTAATTTCATTCATGGATTTTGCTTCTTCAGCAGAACCTCCCACTGACATCTAGAAGGCAAAAGGAAACATCCGGCACTGCTGATCAGCAAAGCCATTTACCACAGGGCTTCTCAGAGCAAGAGCAGCACTGACTCACCAAAGTTCCCTGAGCAGAACTTCATACCAGATATAGGCATCCTTTACATGATACCCAAAGCAAAGCACTACGCTACCTTCTTGATTGAATGATGAGGTCCCATAATTAAGATGATTCTCAAGCACAGTTGCAAGATGAAGATATGATTTATTTGCATAACTGAAATGATCTACATAAAGAGCTGATTTTCACCACTGTTTCTTTAACTCAGATTTTTCCAGTTGGGTTAGACAAGACACTGAGGTCAAAGGATCTGTCCTAAACTAAAGTGGTTTAAAGTAAAATTAATTTCCAGGACTGTCCATAACTACAGCATTCTTACTAGGGATTCTAACACTGGATGCTGCCACTGTTTCTATTACTTTTTGAATATATTACTGTCAGACTTCAGCTGTGATCAGACACCGCATCAGACAACAGTCATGTGACAAGTCACCAAGCGAATTCCATCTTTGCCTCAGATCTGGAGGTCTGAGATCATGACTCCTTCAAATGGAGAAGTCTGACATGTCATATAACATTTGCTACCACAGTAATACTTCCCCCCCAAATCAGCCTCTCCTTTAACTTTTTATTAATACCAGGATGATACCCGAAAGTCTCAGAGATCAGAATCCATGGAGRGTTTTCATACTAAACTCTATTGCTTGGTAAGTTCTTACCCCTAGAGATCCAACCGTTTAGTCAGATGTGAGAGAATATCACCCCTGTCCAGCTGGTGAACAGACTGCAAGTTAGGGAATTACCCAAATGCACCCACACAGCATTTGGCAGAGCTATAAACCGAAACCCATCATCCATCCTCCCACTCAGAGAATCTCTTTTGGATTGAGGGAAGCTCCTCTGCACATTAGCTCTGCTTTCCTCTTGCTCCATTTTCTAATTGACTTCTCCGGATGTCTAGAATGACTCTTGATAAATCATTACTGTCAGGCATTCAGAGAAACATTTCAAACCTTATCAGAGATAAGAAATCAAAACAACTCTAAGAACTGCTCATGAAGAAGCACTCCCAGTTTATTACAGCATAAACCTCCAACCTAGATTTAATCCCAGTGGCAGAAATGGGAACATGTTTATAAACATCACTGTTATGAACAATGTACCTCATTCTCAGATTCCCCTGCTGAGGCAGTCCATCGTAGATAGATAATACATCAAAATCTTCCTCTAACGCAAAGGACTGGAAAACAAGCTGTATCCTGTTCTGCTCCTCGGCAGTGATTGTCCACGTGCAGTTTGCATAATTTGGATATCCATACGGAAAGCCTGGACTCTGTATTGTCCCATTTGGGCCCTGCAAAATGTGACTGCAGTTCTGGGCTGGCAAGAGAAAAGACAAAAGTACAAGTCAAATGGTGTAGGAYACACGTTTAATATCTTCATCATCAAAACAGATCATACAGGATTCTTTCCACTGAAATTCTTTTCAGTTCACGGTCCCAGGGAACAGATAAAAGTAAAATCCAAAGATGCATCTTTGTCCTCCCTGCAGGAACCTGGACCCCAAATACCCATCTCTTGGGCACAGCTCCCACCAGCTGTAAACATAATGGGCTAATAACAGCTGGATTACAGCAGCTGCTGACTGTAACTGGGAAACAGATGCRTACTCAGACATCCTTTCACAGCCCACAACAAAGTCCAAGATACTCTTCATTATACACTCTGCATTCAGGGGTTTAACACATTCCAAGCCTTGCCGTGCTGTGTACCTCAAGCACGAGGGGTTCAGAGGCCACAAAAACTCAGAATGACAATGCCAAAGCTGACCATCTCTTCTACCCTCAGTTACACTTGAATAAGAGACAGAAGATCAGGGCTCAACTGTGCAGACAGACAGAGACCACCCCTCACCTTGAAAGGCCAAAAACTGTAATGGACATAATACWTAATGAGGAACTGAGTCACCAAATGAGTAGTCTGTCTGGACAAGATTGCATGAAAACTGAATGGCAAAAGATCAGAAATTCAAGTTGTCCTGACTCCAGAAAGAGCAGGACACAGTTCAAAGGCTTTAACGAACAAACCATTCTTGAATAGTTATTTGGAATAAAAAACAAAGAAAAACCCCAAATCTTTGCAAGTTCTTAGAACAGCAGTTCTTTTTTCCCCCCCAYCCACATTCTTTCAGGTAAACATTGCTCACTAGCCTGGAACTACCTCCTAGCAGGGAGGAGAGCCGATGGATCTTATACAGGGCCCTTCCATGCAGACTGCCATAAGGAAAAGGCATGTTCCCACTCGGTCTCTGGTCTGCGTACCCCAAACTGCCAACTGCACCACTGCAAAGCAGCACGGACTGCAGCCCAGAGCTGCCATCACCAGTAACACTACATACCCCCATTAGACCTGATGGGGGTACATAGGAAAGAAATTGTTGGCTAGACCCAGCCTTCTCAGGTGCTTTTCCTCTCACCCAGTTCTGAAAGGTTTCAGCTCCTCATGCAGGCTCAACACATAGCAAATGTCTTCCAATCAGTATTCCTAAGGAGCTGCTGTAAAGCTACATCTTCTGAGAACAAAAGCCCAGTCCTGTACCCACCAGCTAAATACTTAACAGCTCCCTCAAATCCATTTTCCTTCCCCAAAGCAGTAGCTGTGAACACTCCATCCCAAAGATAAAGATCAACTGCCATGATGTACAATTTCTGGATATATGAGATTTTCTTCTCTGGGGAAACAGGTACATAAATGTTTTGGGAACAGCCCAAATGACAAATTCTCCTTAGTGTTTTCCTCTCTCTTTACTGCCACTTTACCCAAATGTCTTTGGAGGCATAAAGAAAAATTCACTCCAAACAAACTGGTATCACTCCTGCTGGCTTCAATGCACACACCTCCACACCAGAGCCAAATTCCAGACAGTTTGCAAGGCAACTGTTGTGAGGCCAAAAGCAGAATTTCACCTTTATCCTATGGCCAACATCAGAGCTACTGATCACTGCTGCCTGCATTTGCTCTGGCTTTTCTTACTGATGCTGGATTGTTTACCCCTGCTTATGTAGATAACCGAGGCTTTCAAGTTGAAATGAATTGGATTAGAAATTACTTCTTTGATTTCTCATTGCTTTTTTCAAAGGCAGCAATGGCATTTGCACTTCTGAGTGCCAACCAGCTACAGGTAAAGAACTGCAGAGTARTGCTCATTAAAGCCAATTATAATTAGATTGACCTACTTTGGTGCAAAAATGCTTATTGGAACTTCTCTCAGCAAGATGAAGTTCACACCTTTATGAATCTAAAATGGTCAGTCATATTTACTACCCAGGGAATCTTTTTGTATCATGTTTATTATATCAATGAGAGTTAGGGCAGCCCCATAATCCACCGGAGACTAAAACTGAGCTAGGCACATAACTCATTAACAAGGGCAGACTAAACTACTTTGCATTTCTATAGCACCTGGCATCTGCCTCTCTCGGTGCATTTTGTCAATACATAATACATACAAGAGTGAGATCTACCTCCCTCCTCCACTTCAGTTCCATTTATTTGTAGAGTTCACTGAAAGGATGCATTAACTTGGTGCCAGAAAGCTGCACAGGACTGGGAATATTACAGTTATCACAGAGTGGTAAAATTAGGCCTGGTTTGGTTTAATAACTTGGAGACTGCCAAAGATCTATAAGCTTCAGTTCTCTAAAATTCAATCACATTCTCTTTTCTTCAACCAGACTGGCACTCARTAGGCAATGTGGGGATATTGAATCTGTCTCTACTGCACATTTTTTATTTTAATCATAAGTAAATGTCATCAGAACAATTTAAGGAAATTGGGAAATTAAAGAGGCTGTATCTCTCCATTGCCTGATGGTATAAAAGCTCCTAATGTTGCATGAAGTTCAGAAAATAAATTCAAGGTCAGAGAGACATTGTTCCAAACAGTTCCAAGGTCATATGAAAGGCAGCAAGCTTTAAGATCAATATAAATTTATGCTGTCCTTGCATAATCAGCGATTTAAAAACACAGAACAGAGGCCAGAGAAATGTACAGAATCTTAAACCTAGTGGAAGAAAAACAAATATATAATAGAAAAATAGGACACAGTTTTATGACCTATCAAATCAATCTACCGAAATATTTGTATGTTCATGACTGACCAAAATGTGCTTTGGACACAGCTAAAAAAATTGCTTATTGCAAACAGAAATTAGTTTTCCAAAAGCTGACAATCTGGAAAGCAATATATTCTTCATCAACTGTAATAGTAGGGAACTTCATTTATATTGGACACTGCTGGAAAAAGTCAGCAGGCACGGGAAAGAGATCCAAGAAGCCCAAGAGAATTTATGCACACTCTATAATTTGCTTTCAGGTTTGAGTTAGTTCAGCTCAGGCTTGACTGACAAAACCTTATCTGAAGTCTAAAGTACATGACAAGGAAACACTCAGTTTTCTCCTCTGAAGACTTGCAAAAACAATTCTCTTTATCCCTTTGGCCCAGGAGCATGAGTAAGTACAAAGGTATGAAAGGACAATGCCAGTGTCTGTTCTGTAAAGTTCCAGGTGAATTCATATTTGACAGAGGACAACATTCTTCCAAAATTTCTGGAGCGTTCTCTCCAACCCAGAAGTCTGACACGAGGCACCTCCACACAGGTTACTCAAGCAACRGGAACGCAGCAGCTTCCCTCATGGATCAGTCAACCACCGGCCTTGCCCTTCATCTCAGCTCTGATGGGGCCATCCCAGGTGACCCCGAGAAACGGCAGCAGTGACAGGACAAGCYGCACCCAGGGACGCCTCCTTTACACCCGCTGTAGGTTCACCATCAGCCCTGGTACCAGAGGAATCACAACCCCCCAGGAATGGTTGCATTTCCCCCACCTCAATTTGCCTCTCTTTATTCAGAAAGCACCAACAGCGAATGAGAAAGGTAAATACACAAAGCTAAGGGTCAGATGCCATTCACCAGAAGGCTCAAGTGTGACAGTGTAGATATTTATGTAGATATTCCAGTTTCTAATACTATTATTCATGGACTCATACTTCCTGAAGGTATAACACCAACGTGAAACTCATCAGTGGAGATGCATTTGTGGGCACGTGTCCTATTTTGTGACGGAGATGTCCAGTCTGAGAACGGAGCTAATTCCAACTTGTACTCTGCCAATGCAACCTGCTATTTTCAATTCTGGAAAGTGGTTTATTATGAGAGTATATGTTTTTAATTAATGCATCAGTGTAATTTTATTGCAGCAGCACTTAAAGTTTCCAGACAAGGACGAAGGCCTCATACTTGGCACTGTTCAGTGGGCAGAGCCCTTCTCCAAAGGGATCAAAATCTAAGGGGGAGCAAAAAAACACAACCCAAGGAAACCCACACTAGTGGAGGGCTTGAGGCTTTGCAGAAAAACATCTTTATCCAAGGGCACAACCATTTCCTCAACGATAGAGCTTACAAGTCAGCTTTACCAGTCTCCACTTACAATATTTGTTTTGTGCTGCTTGAACAAGGTAGACAGACTAATCGGCTCCACTTCTGGCTCATATGCACAAGGAAAATGATGAAATATTTACTTTGCAATATGCTTATAGAAGAACTGCATTTCTAACAGAAATATTGGCTGCCTGTGGCATTTTATAATACACAGTTAATCCACATGCCACAAAACTTAACATGACTGGACACTTAGGCAAAAAATAAATATCAGCTGAATACAGCTCTGACTGCCTCTTGCTTAAGCAGGAAAGTTGCAAACCCCTCAAGCTTCATTCCAGGTATCGATCAGCCTCTTGGCACAAGGAGGGCAGGAAGAATGTCCTTGTACTCAAAAACCAAGACTTCTTCTGACAGTACAAGCTACATGACTGGAGATAGAAGCTAGTGGGAGGTTTATTTACACTGTATATCTGAAGTTGTTCAGACGCATGAGCATGGGACCATTCTCATGTCAGTCACTCCAGCTTTAGAGTGTCCTCTGTCTAAATGCAACATGGCTAGGTGAGTTCTGACGCAGAACCAGTTCACCCCCCAATGACTACAGCATGGATAGCATTAACTGGTTCTTGTGTCTKTGATGTCTCATGACTGGCAGTCACGGTGGTCACTGCACACCCATCAAAACTAACCTGGCTACATTTACGAAAGAGGAGACTTAATCATTCAAGCACATTCATAGCAACAGAATTTTGTTATTTCCTTCAGATAAGCAACACTTACATACAGGAGCGAGCTGCCTCACTGCTGCACACTTCAAACCCCTCGCTGGGACTGGGTTTCATCACTTGATGTAAAATTTCAGCAGCTCTACAGACTCAGATAAACTTGTACATTCAAATTCTGTCACTACARATCTTCACCAAGTTGTCAGAAGCTAAATAACAAACAAAGGCGTTGTCTGACATGACAAGCACAAAGGAAATAGGTACAAAACATCATCTTCCACCTACTTTCAATTCCTTAAACTTACCAGGCCAGATCCACGGCAGTGTAAATCAAGGAAGTATTTTAACTATGTTGATTTWCACCATATTAATATCTAAGGAGGCAATACTTTATAGAGGGGGAAACAGGATTTATTTCTGAAGTGCTTCCTAAAATATAAGTTGATGCACTTTGTTTCTCAGAAGAGAAATCTCATCTAGCAAACACCGATATATGGTCACTGCACAATTCAAAAGGAACAAATATCAAATCATATACACTGACTTGCTCTCAGCAGTATCATCTATTGGTGATACATGGCTGTCTTCTCTTTAATGCAGTAGTTTTTGGTATTGTCATTTTCTTTAGTTATTGGTACTTAGGCACAAATGTTTCTACATTGTGTTGTTCTAGCCAATTCAATGAAACAGATGAACATAAAAAACACCTTTCCGCAAGAAAACTGAAATCCATATCCTGCAGATGCACAAACACATTCCATCCTGGCCTAAAATACCAGGGGCAAATCCTGCTCATACATCAGCAACTTCTCCATTTTTTCTGTTTACATTACTGTCTGCAGTCATTCACCTTCATTGCAAGAAGTTCTTCAAACCGAGACACTAGATCCCAACTCACAAACAGCCCCCAAATGCTGACATAGGTTTTCAGCACCCCCTGAGAGCACATCTGGAGGCTGTGATGGAGAGCTCAAGGATGGAGACACATCTGGAGGCTGTGATGAGTAGTGAAGAGCTCAAGGATGGAGACACAGTTAAAACAGCCAAACTCGGTGCAGAAGTGCCCCAGCTTTCTTTGTGGGATGACACCTGTGAAGCCACACAAGACTCACCCAGCTTCTCACACAACTGGGTATATGGGGACCTCGGGTCCCTCCTGAGCAATCCCCTTCGCGTGAAGGCACAAACCCTGCTCCAAACAGGCCTCAGAACGGGGGGTGTCGGGAGTAGGTGGTGAAATGTTCACAGCCAGCTGCGTCACACAGCTCTTTTCACAACCTTCTCCCCAAAAAGAACATACTAAAAACTCACCCCTGATATTGAACAGTTAATCTTTAAGAACTCCAATTTTTTTTAAACATTGTTTGGTCTGTCATCTAAATAAGAAAAACATTACTTTTCCCAATGTTTACCGTTTTGAATCATTTATCAGTAACTAATTATGCTTCTTTACATAGTAGTCTTCTAAATCATTACAGACAATCGCAAACAGTAAGTAGTTTACCCATAGCCTAGCTTTGACTCTCTTGCTCACACAATTTAAGTGAACAAACAGGGAAAGTACCTTCACACTTCATAAATCCAAGCCTTGTTTCCTTAAGTATTCACCTTTTCATAGTTTTAACTTAACCTACAGTCTTATATCAAAGCCTTCTGGGTAATAAATAATGCAGAGACATTCCATTAACTATAACTTTTAATCAAAAGCCAGTGGATCCAAGAACATCATCAAGGGGATGATTTACATCTCAGATAGCCAGTGCCTTTTTCYCTCTGAACACAGAGAGTGATAAACTGAAGAATGCAAGGGCAAAGAACATGCATTTTATCTGAATCCAGCTCATGCCACTACTGCCAAGTCCAGAAAGAATTATAAYCTCAAATCAAAAACAGTATGTGAGTTTTCAGCAAGATGGCACAATGCTGTGATACCGCAAATCAAACATATCATTCCTGAAACTAACTTAGTCACCTCCAGTTCTCTGGAGAGAGACATTACTTCCCTCCCATTCCAAAAGTCTTTCACTCCCACTCTGTCATCACTTTGTCCCTTTTAGTGCTGCCCAGGCTTTTAGGCTGTTATTGCCGAGATCTGTTACATTTAGGCATTGTTCCAATGTTAGCATAACAATTCAATTTTAAGGGCTTCCSAAGTAGAAAGAAGAGAGGAACAGAAAAGATGATGGTGGAGTGAAGGTGCTGTAATAATGTATTTAGTTTTTCCCACATGTGCCCTCCCTTCTTCTCCCAAACAAAAAATTTGTCTTGGAAAATTATGCACATTTCCTATACGTTTGGGATGCCTRGTCACATTGCTGACCTTAGAGTTCCCCAGCAAAAGCTCCAGCCAAACCACCTTAGAGCTGGAAACTACAAATACTTGCACAGAAGAGGAGAGGGAAGTCTGGGGCTTCCAACTGTCACTGCAGCATCCTCACGCRTCGCCACGCTGCTCTGTGATCATGTACCATTTCCAACGTATCTCAGAAATGACACTTACATATTTCAGATTAGGAAAAACCTCGACAAAAGCATTGTAGCTCTCCGCTTCCTTGATGTCTGGCCCAGATTMATCCTGTTATGACTTTAGACCATGGCATTTTCTCCTACCTACACTGGACTCAAAGAACAGTTTATTCTCCCCAGCCATCTCCTCCCAAAACAGGTGATTTTCAACCTGTAGGTCATAATGCCTGTGGGCATCTGTGAAAGGCAAGAAAGCAAAATAGCCTCACATCTACTCTTTAAAATTCTCTAGAAATGCAATAAGCACCTACATAGAAATAAAGGCACCTAACACTGGAAATGTTGAGGTCAAGAGATTCAAAAATGTTGGAAAGCACTACTACAGAATAAATGAACCCAACCTGTTCAATGATGTTTGTGAACCCCCAGTGAGGTTCTGGACTCTCCCCAGCTGTTCCGTATCTGTCCTGAAGTCAAAAACCGGACAGAGTGCTGCAGCTAGCGCAAGCCTGAGTTGAACACTGCCTCATCCATACGGCTGGGATGCCAACTTCACCCCCACTGGTACATACCCTCCTCTACGTCAAATTAACCTTCTCCTTTGAAGAAGGTCTTTTCTGCTTTATTATACCTTGGGTTTGTATTTCATGACTGAACCTTGAAAGGACACATACTTCCAATAGCAAGGTCAAAGGAGTTCTGACATGCTGTAGAGAAAAAAGGAAACATCCAATTCCAGGTAACATCGAAAGCCGATGGAGGACAAAACTTGAAATCACAAGAACATGACACTGCACATATGTCCTGTCTTACAGCTGCGCTGCAGCCCCCTGACATGCTGAGAGGCCAGACTTCAGCTGCTGCAAAGCAATGCCTCATTCGGTTAAGCTAGAAATGGCCTAAGTGAATACACTGGTCATAGCAGCAGCTGCCAGACTTTCCCTTAAGGCTGAAGTCCTCTGCTCTTAAGAGAGGGAGAGCAGCACGGCATGCTGACCTGACACAGGCTGTCCCCTGCCAGCTTGCTTCATCCCTACCCTGGGATGACCTGGAAACAGAAGGGGCTTCAGTCTTCAAAACCCTCATCAGATTTTTTTTTTTTTTTTAATAAAAAGATTGCTATCAAAGGGGGGACATAAAATCACACTACCTGTTGTGTAGCTGCTAAGAACTTGAGCTGTTCCGTAGTGAATACAACAACACATAGTCCTGTTGGGTTATGAAGGAGACATTACAGTGTCATGCTGGCTTTCCCCAAGAGCCTGCTACATCTTTCTCAATCACTCCTGCAGATTTATATACCATTTTACCATCTGTAAAACTTACAGTCTAAATGAATCAAAGCAAGCTAGAAAACAGGACAAGTGTTTAGGAGTAAAGACTTGCACCTAGTGAGGGGAAAGGGAGATGGATTCCCTCCTATTTTACTGTTAGAAGGGRAGGCAGGAGGGCTTAAGGACTAATACTAGAAGATATTAAAAAATTACTTTGGAATTATTTTAATGAGCATCTAGAAAATCCCTGGTAACACATTCTTTTTAATATAAACAGTAMCAAAGTAAATATTGGAGAAGTCTGCGTTCATCAAGACACATTAATGAATATATATTTTCCTGACTATTTACAGCAGTGATCTTAAAAAAATATTGCATTTTCTTTGCACTAACTCACGTTAGCTAGCTGGAGAGACACAGGCATGCATACCGCTTCATACACCACCTGATCCAATATCCAGTGGACAGCAATGGATACAACGCTAGAAAACATTTCAAACATGCGAAACAAAGAAAACTTTGCTTGGCCAATACTGATGAGGAATTTAAATTACTAAATTACTAATTACTCCACAACACAGAATGCCTCAGTATCTTTTCACCAAATCTCAGTTTTCACCATCTTCCTTGAAAACATGGTGACAAAGACCACATTGATCGCTTCATCTGGAGGGCTCCCGAAACATGCACGCATCGAACAAAGTAGTGAAATGGGCTCTGCCTCTTCTGACCGTATCACAAAAGAGGAGACTGTTTCCACGCTCTACTGACCTACAGAGATCGTGTTTAGCCAAGCAAGCMGAGTTTGTTGATGCAAGGAACGTACACAGAAAGAAAGAAAACCCTGAACCTTTTAACAATGGACAAAGCATAGGAATCTTGTCAGCAAGGCCAAATATACTACAGCTCAGCCTAATTTAAACTAAGTTGAGCTTTATCAGCTTAGTTACTAGTGAAGATTTGCCACATTGGCATCTCTTTGTACTTGCTGAAACCAGAGTTGAGGACTCAAGAAAAAGATTCCTCATGTAAACTGAGGATCTAAGTTCCTTCCCACACTATCCCATACAATAAACATCACGTAAATCCAAAGGCTGTGGTATGGCTACATGAAGCATTTGCAGTTAGTACTGAACACAAAACAGAATCAGGAATATCTCACACATCTCCAGGCTGTGCTTTCTCTGCAAAAGGATGATGATACTCCCTCTAACCCTGTGGAGAACTTCCTCAAATCTGAAAGAGAAGCACCTGGAAAACAGCTGCACTTATCTCAGGAAACACACCAAGTTCAATCGCTGAGCTCCACTTGGATACAAGTCTTTCGCATAAGCCATTCACAGGGAATACAGGAGGACCTGGAGCCTATAACTCATGCGAGGCTACTGCAACCAAATGCCATGGAATCGGTCAACAGACATGCATCCAGAGCTGCAACCAAGCTGCTGAGCCTGCAGTGGGGCAATCTTTGCCAGCAGTAGGGAAATCTTAGACTGGCAGCGGTATCCAGAACCCCATCCCTGACTGCAGCCTGGACACACCACCGYGCTAACACAGCTGTACCCCAACGGGATTCAAGCTGGCCTCTCCAGAGCCCTGTGCCACATGGGAATGGCAGCACTGTCAACACCGGGAGGAGAATCTCTCGCACTTTACTGCACTACACAGTGTGAACGTGCCTGCTGACCACAAATCCACACCAGAGACAAGCCTGGTTACAGAAGGTCCTCGCTCTTCTGTCCCTCCCATCAGCATTCTTTGGCATGAACTGACCATCCTACCTCAGATGAGCATAAAAAACCCAGTGACTTGCTTCACAGGTGACAAGGCGGGGAGGGAGAACCTTGTGAGGTAGCAGGCAGGAGTCTTGCACTAACAATGCACTTGGAGCCATCAGCAAGGGAAAGACTCATCTGTCCAGTATATATATCCAGATGTGTTCGAGATTCACACATCTGCTAGAGCCCTACACCCGCCTGCTGTAAGCTTTCACTAGGCAGGCCAAACCAGCCAATTTAGCTTGTGCTGCTCTGGTCCCCTGCTGTACCCTGTTCTAACTACACGCACATCTGCCCTGTGACAAAAGTGACGTGCAGTACTTTATTTCATGTCCTTTGTTTGCATTAGAATGAAGGACATTCATTCTTCCATTGCACTTCACAAGTTACTGTCGACTTATCTTAATGGGGCTTTAAGGAACCTTGGCTGAAATAGCTCATGCATTAAGAGTTTGAAAACCCCAATCAAACAAAAGGCCTCCAAGCCAAACACCCTAGGAAGAGACAAGAGCTCTAAACACTTTAAAAACTAATTAAGCAGCCACAGCTGGCTATACTTTAAGCATACCCCTCAGGTTTCTGCCCCAGAATTGCTTCTAAGAAAAGCAGATCCTTTTCCTAGTGCAGATGTTACATATTTTAAGTCTTGTCCCTCTGTTACTGCAAAAGGGTGTTACACACGGCAGCTTCAGAGTCAGTTGAAATTACGGTGCGTTGGCTGTGCCACAGGAATTGTCCACGTGCACATAGTTTACCCCACCCCAAGYGCAAGGCAATGTGACTTGGCTGAAAGACTAATGAAAAAGGTTTCAAAGCCCAGCACACCATATAAAGGTTTAGCTACCAGGCAACWCTCAGCTCGTCTGATTTTTGCAGGGCAGTGGCAGAAAGCTCTCGGTAGCTGTTCAAGGAAGCCTGAAGGTCAAGAAATTAAGAACAAGGCTTTGCAAGCCTCATGAAAAGAGGCTCTAGTATCTTTCATCACAAATTACCATTCTAACCAGCTCCCTGACAGCCAGCGGCTCCATCCCCAACGCCGGGTTCGCCGCGATGCCGTGACGTTGCTAGGCACAGTTGCTAGGCAAAGGCACACATGCGACAGCTCAACCGCTGCTTCATTACAGGGCAGCCTTAACGAAAAAAGAAAGGGAAGGAAAAAAAAAAAATACCACCTTGATTTCATATATACATAGAAATTTCTTTGAATGCTAAATAACTAGTTAACAGAGTTTGGCAGTATTGCAGACAAACTAGCTTTCTACTGCATGGCTTCTCTAAGAGTCACAATTCATTTCCTTCCTTTCCTTCACAACATCCGTGCCTTTGGTATTCAGCAACGCCAACTGTTTGGGGTTTTCTGCTGAATACCGGGCATTGCAGGAAGCCAAGGAAAGTGCCCTGGAAGAGGCAGCAGGAGAYACAAGGGAAGAGAAGTGACATCCCCAGACCAAAGCCGGCGGGCAATGAGCCTTACACACACAGTCTGAACCTGAATTTTGGCCTAGGGCCTCTTAGCAACAGGGCTCTGAGATGATGAGCCCAACAGCAATGTTTTCAGCAAAGCCAGAGGCTGCAGGTGTTTCCACATATCTCCAGGACACAGGATGTGGCCTCTTCTCTCTAGCACCAGACACAGGAACAGAGACACTCTCATCCATCTGCTTGGAATCAAGTATTTTATCTAGATGACACAGTATTAGCCACCTCCAGGACCAGAAGTATGGAATGCTTCTTAAACAGCAATAATTGGAGACTCAGAATAAAGGTTAGAGCTGTGATGAGTCATTAATACAAACAGCAGATAAATGAACAAGCATTTGTAGAAATGMTCAGTTAGTAATGGGGTCTGTCTTTGTCTGACAGGCTGCTCGCCACTCACCTGCAACAGATCTTAACCAGAATATTCCAGAGTACATTAGCCAGATCCACTTAAAAGTACAGTTTATCCTTGTAACACCTGCTGGAATGAGGAGAATAAAGTTTCTGTGCTAGGAAGAGGGAGATTCATGGCATCACCAGGCAATACTTTTGCCATTCAGCACATGCAAGCAAAAGCATACGTACAGTGCCCCGACCTCTTCTTCCCCAGCTACCATGCCCTGCCAGGCAAAACAGTTACGAAAGGGCTTATACCACCACTGTGCTCCCTGGAGCAGTCATTTACGAATCAAACGACAGGCCGACTGGCGGTTTCACGCTCACTTGGCTTGCACTGTTATAAGTCACCCTGAGGTCTCCTCTGCTGTCCAGTCATTAGGGATGCAACCCCCCGAAAATCACCACAAATCTTTGAGGAGGCAAGACCCCAGACTCATTTCWTGCAAGCTTCTGGGATAAATGCAGAAGTCACTGAATGTATTGCCACAGCCGATGCTATTCAGTGAGTCAAACRCACATTTCTGCTGTTTCCCTTTCAAGGCAATACTGATGCTAGCACACCTCAGAGATAGGCTGCAAAAATACCAAGACGCATGAATAAAGTTATGCTCAAAGTATGCAAAAACCATGATCCTGTTCAGCACAGCTGAACACTTTGGTTTATCGGTTAACAGCTTCCTCGCCATGCCATTGACTGATCTTGGACAACTCCTGCTTCAGTTCACCATGAACTGCATCGCCAGCACGCTGGATCTGCTCTTACTCGGTACCCGACAGATTTACTGGGTGCATTAAGAACATGTTTTAATATTCTCTGGCAGAAACTTAAAGCAATGTCTATTAYGATCACTAATATCAGTGTTCAGAGTTTAAAATTTTTCACACCAAATGGGAGTTCATGAAATAGAGAACATGTAAAAATCTTAGTAAGAAAAAACGGTCTCACTCTGCTTCCAGTCTGACAGAGACCACGCAGGAGTCTTTCAGACGAGCATTACAGTGTGACTGGTTCAGACAGGTTGGACAAGATGCAAAAACAGCAACTGAAGGCAAATGTTCGTGAGTCCAACTTCTAAGTTTGCTGAGCCTTAAACATGCTGATTAACAGCTGGGCCTGTGCTCAAAGTCTCTGGCAAATAAAATTTTGWATGTTCTTTGCCAGTTCAAGTGTCTTGAGTTTGTTTTCCTTAATCGCATTCACTATCATAGTAATCAGTTACAAAAATGCAGAGATACAGCAAGTGACTACAAATTGGACTATAAAGCATATATATGGATGTGTGCTCATGTGTATATACACACACAGAGAGATAAAAAGTTAAAGCTAAATAACTGAAAAGCCGTCCTGRTTATTACATACTGTCTCCTTCAAGTTTGGCAATCACACCATACAATCCCATTTATAAATATGTTAATTCTCCCATCCTGTACYTCACACTGGAAGATTTGCATTAGAGCCTTACTGCTTTAATGATTATAAACATTATTCTGATTTCCAACGTAAAATTAATTCATGACCAGTTTACACCCATTTGTTTTCATACCAACATTTTCTGGTAGCTTAGAGAGTCCTTTTCCGTGTTTTGTTTTTACCTGCCCTTGATGTACTTAYAGCAAATAATTAGGTTCCCCTTCCAACCCTGTTTGCCAGGCTGAATAAACCCGGTGCTTTCACTCTTCTAAAATACACCCTCCCTTTCTCTGATCATCCCCCTGCCAACCTCAACCCCTTTTCAGTTTGRATTCCTCCTGTGCAAAGGACATCAGACCACTCCGATCATTCCAATGAAGGTTCCTCAATGCCTTATAAAAAGTCGTATCAACTCCCTCTCATCTCTGCTGGAAAATCCATTGGAGTTGGGTACACATATACTAAAACTTTTGTGATTCATAATCCAAAAGCTCCGGGGTTTTCTGATTGCYCTTAGTGGAACTAGATTTCACAAGTTAGGTTTCAAACTAAACACTGTGTGACCTTCACACCCCAAACAAGCCTAAACAACTGGGTTTCCTAATGCTTGCAGCAATTCCACCTCTCCCAAGCAGCCACTCATTAACCACCYGAAGAACAGTCATTATCTGCACAAGTTCACAGCTGCACAATTCCTGATGAAACTGGGAATCTTGTGCAGACCATCCATTACTTGAAATCATTTGCTCAGCTCAGAGAAGTAACACAGTTATCCCAATATTCAGCCAGAACGGCCTCTTCAAGGGATGCCATTTTCTCCCTTCAAAACTTTCGCTTTCAGAATCATCTCTTAATCAGTTTTGACTGCTCCCTTAGCGCCACGACTCTTCTACATAGCATTGTCAGCATAACAATAATACCAAGCACTTATATAGCTATTTCCATCTTCAAACTACTGCACAAGCATTAACCAATTAATGCATATTCTTCCCATGCTGTCTCTAGTGTGAGTAACAGCCTCACTGGGTTTTTGTGTGACTTCCCTTCGTGGCTTTTCAGTTGCCCCAATATCCTTTAATTGAATCCCACCGTCGGTCTCCTTTGGAGTGTTCAGGCACCACATTTCCAAGTGAGCCAGAGAAGTGCAGCATCCTACTCCGGTAACAGGAGAATGGCTTTGCAACACACCACGCAAGCTTGCACACTTTTTATCTGAAACCAAGAGTTGGCCTAAGAAAATACATTTAAGACATGGTTAGGGCACTAAGCTGGAACTTGGGAGGCCCCGGTTTGACCCTGGACTCATGGCAAGGTGTCAAAGAGATTAGGCAACTCCTTTGTACAAGATTTCACAAAACCAAAATTAATTCACCTTAATTTCAAAATTAATTCACGAAACCTAAATTAATTCAGTCCTTAGGTGAAATGAAAGTCCTTTTCAAAAGGAACTTAAGCAGACCAGGTTTACAAACATTTTTTAATAACCTAAGAACTGCAGACAGATGCCTTGTACCCTTTACAAATGCACCCGAGTTTTGCAGCTAACGTATCCTCTTATAAAACCCCACTGGGCAAGTATACACTTTTAGGCATCTAAACATCCTTGCAAAATTTGCCCCAGGAGTCCAAGACTCAATGAAAATGCCCAGGATGATTCAAAAGCTTCTTAAAATTTTACTCTTATTTTCTCTCTGCATCTGTAAAATGAACACAGTGAAGTTTTAATTTTTCCCTACCTTCACAGTCCAGACATCCATAAAAATGACACAAGGCAGGCATGGTTTTCCGCTACGGCTGTGATTCCCAACATGCAAATCTCACCAATCTCAGATTCTGTCTGTCTCCCCCGAGTTTGGTGTTTCACCTGGCAGTTCATCTCAATCCACAACTGAAGTGAAAACTCAGAAAAGGGAAGCTAATTTGATGAAAAACAWTTGTACAAATCCCTGCAAACAGACTTCACTCATAAGCAGCATTTTTACTCAGTCTAATTTATAAGGTGCTAATTATTATCTCCAAAACAAATTTTTCAATTTGTATTTCAATTATTTTCCAGTAAAAGAATATTTGCATTTAAATGGCTTATCCATTGTGCTCAAACACAAACTCATTTTCATCTCAGGTGTTAGGACCCCTTTATCTCAAAAAAGGTAAGAAAGGTGAAATAAGGTTCAAGGTGAAATCCATCTCACAAATCACAGTGAAGGCTTAATTTGAAGATTTCCTCATGACAAATTTTCATTATTAGTTTCTATTCCCCCTGTTACCAAATCCATGTCATCATCAAAAGACTTAGAAGTAGCTGCAATTTCATTTGCCATTATTCGTTATGAAGCTGTGTGTCCATCTATAAAGTTCAATGCTCCCTCAAGGCCAGCRAGAATGGAACTTGTCCCAAGAGAGATCTTTGACCTAGCTACAAATCTCATCTCGCTAATAATTTAGAAGACCTCAGTCCTTGAAATTCTCACAATATTAACAATTTCGTCATTACACTGATGGAGAGCTGACAGTTTAAAGAGAATACAGCGGATATAGATTCTTCTTTAGAAATAAGTCTGCCCTAAGCTCAGAGGTAGCTGGAAGTGGTTTTTTTCCACTCCCAACCATGTTTCAGTTTCTAGCTTATATCTTTAAACATCAATAGAATAATCTGGTTATATTTTCATGCATTTATAACTACATGGAAAGYACAGAAGTTATACAAATCTACCATATATTCTTGGTAGTTGCAGGGGGACCACCATACCTTTTTAGCACCTAGGGCTCGGAACAGAAAGGAGAGACAGGGAAGTTCTGTAGAAGATGACACAGAAGAACTGACTTCAAATATTCAGCTAATGTCATAACCAGCAAACTAGCTGTCAGTACAGTGACCAGAATCTCATACCTTGAGATATTAAAAAAAAAAAAAAAATCCTGAGTAAGCAGAGACTCCACTTATTAAAAGCTCTTCACTCTTCTACCACAATTCTCATTTCCCCACACTCTCTACAGAGAAACATACTGTGCGTTTAGTACTCTGCATTTACGAGCGCTTAGAGATCTTCCAACAAAACACTATGCCAGGCATTTGTATTATAACAGCTTGCACTTGTATTATCATATTTGAATTACAAAAAGAGGCAAACAGAAGGCAATTTCTCCTGGGAATTTTTGTTGGGATATAAATCCAATTTTTACTTGATTCCATTAACAGCACTTTCACATTCACTTCCTTTAAGTATTGCTGCACTTGATATTTATTACCTAAAGCCTGCTTGTCACCTTGAGCAATCAATGAAAGTCACCAGAAGTTGACAGTACACAGAAAAGGTAACAATTCACTTCACCCAATGGGCCAAAAAAAAAAAAGAGACAGCCACATGCCCTAAACAATAAATAGCTACAAGAGATTTCTAATAGATTATATGTAGAAGAAGTAAAACATTTCAATTATATTGAAATTGTCAATCCCTTTACACATGAATTTCACGTACACAACAGCAAAAACTAAATTCTTCACTGAAAACTATCAGCTCTGTTCTAACGATAAATGTCCCTCTGTCCAAATATAATCTTGGCAACTGATGAATGCTTTGAAACTACAAAACCAGACTTATTTTTATCCTGTTCTGATCCAATCTAGAAAAATTCTTGTGCTACGTACCAATCTGCCATGACTTGTACGCAAATATTCCCACTAGCTRCAGTGGATCAATCTACTCGTATACAAAGTCCAGGTCATTTCCACACAGTTTCTGTATCCTGTGACCTCCATCTATGTATAACTAACAAAGAAACTCAGAACTTATTACCATTAACATTATATTGTACTATTTTATTTTTCTTTCACCTCCTCCATTCATTTAAAAGCTCATTTTCACCCTCAGACATATTCTATTTAATCTTAGTTTTCAATCCCAAAAGCAGATCAATACCTTTCTTCTCCAATCTACATAGCTCTCAATCAAAGAGTTAACAAGGGGTGAATTGAATCGACTTGTAGGTTCAAATTGGGTATTTTTTTTGTAAAAAGTCTCATTTGCTAACTGCACTCATGGAAAAGAAGGGAAAAAACCTCCCCGTAATAGCCCTCAGTATTAGATTCCTAGGCAAAAAAGGTCATAATTTGTTCTCTAATTTAAGACTGTCACAGCACTTAGCAGAAACAAATGACAGACCCTCCCATAAAACATTATTTTCTGGAGCACTTTAAATCCAGTGAAATGAATTTGCTCTTCCTAAGACGACTTCTTTCCATTAGAACCAATTCAGCTGTTTATGAAGAGGTGGTAACAGCAACGGGCCTTGCAGGGCTGTCGCTCATATCCTAAATCTTGCCAAGGTAAAGAAACCAGCACTGTATGTGCTACTGAAAGAAGATACCTTGGTCTATGAGACACCCACGTCAAGGTACTAGGTGATCTATCTTCATGATCAAGACCTAAGAACTTCACACAAAAAGCCACTGTGCTTTAGCTCTAGGCCTTCAGCAAGGTACTATCTGCAGCGTGGAGACCATTCCACACGTTGTTCCCTCAGCACATGAGCACCTGACAGGTTGGGGTTTTTTTTCAACATATTTTCATTAAAACACCCTACCGAAGTACAGCAATGCCCATACAGCTGTTCCACCAGCCTTTGAAGAGCTACACACCACCAGCACAGCCTGCAGAAGGGGGACGGGAGCCCTGGGAAGAGGCAGTAACCGGGGGGGGGTCAGCGCGCGAGCGACCGATCGTCCCTCTTTGGTCGTTCCAGGGCTGCTGCCTTCRGAGAGCGTGTGTTAAACCCAACACTAGAAATAAAGCCCCAACACTATCAGGGACAAATTCCCTACCCTTCAAATGCTTACTATTTCAGCAGGTGGACATTATTTTAATATTAACAGACTGAGTCCTTCTCCGAGTGGTGCTTAACTTTAATGAAAACATCCCAGGATGGTTGCTGACAGATGTCCAGTGTCCACAATCAGTGCCTAACCTTTCCCTAATGGAGACAAAACAACAATAGAGGGATATAAACAATATGCTGCATGATGCAAGTAGCATCTTTAAAAATGGCATCGTCTTTGGAAAAGCACCAGGCTTCATTATCCTTCTGAAGAAGGAGATTTCCCTTCTGGGAGGAAATMTATTTTTCTTGATATTATTATTTGGGTTATCAAATGGGAAAGGAACATTAAGTTGTGCCTTTGTTACAGAAGAAATGAGCTTYCATTTTCTGTACCTCCAACTTGGCTTTAACTGCTCACCAATGTCAGATCAAGTGGCTAACAAAGGACCAGATCCTCCTTCGCCCTGCAGCAACGAGAAGAGGGAAGAATCCTGCTGACGATAATGGAGTTACAGAAATGTGRAGGAGGCAGGACTGGGGAACAGAATGAGACCCAGTACATACTCACATTTTCAAACTGCAAGACCAGCTTTCCTGCAAGATGCTTGAATTGCCAGCTAGCATTGCTCATTTTAGCGAGGAGAACGGTGAGAGAGTCCTCCTTACAGGCACCTGGATCTCACGAGTTTGGGAACACACACGTACGCTGGTGACAAAGGCAGAGCACGSGGAGAGCGGTAACTACATGTAAGCGATTACACAACAGCACATCGTTCCCTGCTGTAAAGTTCTTCAGCAAACTTTCYGTGAATAAAAAGCCAACTCAGACATTAAGGAAATCCACTCATCCTGCTCTTTCAGGCAATAAGCCCCACCTTAGGCCCTCTGGCTCCAAAAGCAGTGACACAGATGCCATTAAAAAATATTTCAAACTCTGCTTTCACTAGTTTAACTAAAAAAAATTGCTAAACTGCTGATAAGTAACAGGCACTATAATTAGGAAAAGTTCTCTATTTGATCTCCTCTACCATCCTTGAGACATTCATCTTCACAATACATTAGACAGTACTATTTTTCCACTCTATAGACAAGAAGYTGAAGCTCACACAATTTAAGCAACTGCTTCAAAGCCAAAGAGTCTGTGGCCATCCTCTCTGCCAATACCCTGCTTTCGCTGTAGACCRGTATTCATCTCCCTGATGCTTCTGGCAAATTCTTAGTCTGCTRCAAGTCTCCTACCTTCCCATCTATATTGGAGTACACTATGCTTTTAAAAGCTGCACTGCAATCTTTTGATAAAATGTGGATATAAACATATAACTGTACAAGTGATAGATACACCATGAATTACAGAAGGAGCTGAGCAACCTGTGCAAATCCTTGCTGGAACAGAAACTGCACCTGATTATATTTCTGACTTTTTTTGCCATGAGTACTTTACTTCTTGAAGTTCAGTAGCAGACAGACAACTTTCACCTCAGAATGTCATTCACAATTAATCCAAAGTTGTACATGAAATGGTTGAATTCACTCCATGCAATCAAGGGAGAGCACCAAGAGCATAAAACTTGTGTAGCTAATCAACCTAGTGCAATTTGTATCTGCTCAAAGCTTTTCACAAACATCCTAAGATCTCTTGGCAGAATAAATCTGTAAATCATTTTAGGATTTTGCAAATTCTACTTATCCCCATTTTACAGATGGGGAAGCAAAACAGAATGACTAAGGCTCACACCCCTCAAGGATTTGTAAATGCCAACAGCCATGGAAAACAGCAAGAACTGGGCTTTAATGACTTCGGCAAGTCAAGAGAGAGAGTGTGCAAATAACAGGAGAGCACTGGACCAGAAAATCCCCAGTTGTGGTTAATTCTCTAGCTGTGATTAACTCATCTTTCGTAGCTATTTCAGTACTTCCCGCACCTTCTAATACAACCGGCCCTGGGCACTGACAGGGCCAGGGTTATCAGGCTGTGACCGTGGTTTGGTGAAACACCCCGTTGGTCTACATCCCACTAAACTGACCACTGAGAAGCAGCTAAATTCTTTAAATGAAAGAAACACAGGTGGCACTAAGGCAGGTGGATGAAACCCAAATAAAGCCATTTCATTAGGACAGAATAAACTTAACATTCCAGAGAGCTAATGGAAGCCAGAGGCCAAAAGAACCAATATTCTCTTTTTTTTGTTTTAAAATGTTCTGGATAAAGACACCTTTATTTGATATTCATTGTTGGTTTATCTGCCTTGAAATGGGAACTGCAGACATTTTGATAAATGGATTGAGAAATTGTTCTGTTTCAGTGTAACTACTGTAAAATGCCTTCAACATCCGCTAGCACAGATAGAGCTCAGACCCCATCTGCAGAGAGGAAGCATCTCAAAACCATCTCTCTCGGAAGCAACAGCATGGCATTTCTGTGCTGCTGTTTAGCACGCAAGAACACACAGGAGTGAGAAGACCTGGAGTCTGTTCCTAGCTCTGCTAAGAACCTGCTGCATGACCTTGGGCAAGCCTTTCTGCATCTGGCTCTGCCTCCCACCTTCCCTGCACTTGGAGCAAACCATCTTTGGGCACAGGCTGCTTCTGCCCCGTGCCTTCTCTTACGGGGAGAATAATGAAGCAGGAGCAGCAATGCCCCCTTAGATGGAGGAAAGAAAAAAAATAATTTGCCAGCAGGATATAGGATGCTGTTAATTTCCTTCTGGTTACAGATGGAGAGAAAGAGCTGCCTTCTGAGGCCATCAAGAATTACTAAGGCAGAAAGCCCCTCTGGGTTGTGGTGTCCACCCATCTTCACAGTCCTCCAACACTCAAGAATTATATCCAATATTTGTTGATAGTTCAGATTGTACACTCTTCCAGGCAAGGGCTGCCTCCAACTATACGTTTACACTGCACTAGACACATAAGGACCACTACTCATGAAGCTGCTGAGTATACCATACTATAAATACACTAATACCACATGTTGCASAGGTGTTTCTTCAAGTCATGTTCCCCTTCCTTCAACTCTCTACATACTTGGTTCCCCCAAACATAAGCCATCAGTTCATTTTCAAGTAGTTTTTTGCAGTCAATAATGGGGAAGGATTATTTTTTTTTTTAATTACCCCCCTACCACACATCTCCCTGGCAACCATAGCTGCTCCAGGCCTCACGGTTGCAAGACCCTTCTCCTCTTCCAGTGAAAGTCACAGATCATCAGATCTCCCTACAATTATTCYGACCTCTCGGAAATTACCAACACCAGCAGGACTCTGACTCAGTCCCCAGTTCTCTTTCCATCCAGCAGACAACAGTGGCATGTACACAAAAAACAGGCAGATAGTTTATTACTAGAGTGGTGACGCCTGTACCTTGTAAGGATAGAAAATTACAGCAACCATTACTGCAAGGTACTGAATCAGGGAATGCACCTGCCACTGGGAAGAAAGAACAAACACCCTACTGGTCACTGTGAACACTGTGAAGTCACATTACAAAAAAAGGGAAAAAAACACCCTGAAAAAAAACTCTTTTCCACTTTCATGCAAGGGAGGTATAAAAAAAAAATTACATACAAGCTCCCTGCAGCATACTGTCTCCATTCTGGCTAGCTGTGTCCATGGCGGCAGCAGCAGAGACTGAAACAGAGTTAATTTGATTTCTTTAATCAATGGGATTTTCCCAATTACACATTAACCATTATCAGATCAGTCTGCCACTGCATAGCATGGCAGAAGCACATATATTTTGCAGATTACCGCACTGCATCATGTTTATTGCAAGCAAAGTACATTGATTTCCATAATTGCACTGTACTTCACTCCTCCAGAAACATTGTGTAAACACAAAAACTGTGGGTGCTACTATCACTTTTTTTAAATCTCTATCTTGATTTCTTTGAAAGCGATGCAAGTACTTCTCAAAGTAGGTACTCACACACCACAGGCGGCCTCAGAAGTAACCTTATAGTTGCATTGAAAGCACCGCACAACAAGCAGCTTCGCGCTCCTTCGCGGAAAATGAAGAAACAAAACAGGAAAAGCCATCTTGTGTTTAAGGCCGAGACCGACACGTTTGCGCTCTGCCACAATTTCCCCGACTGACCTTGTGCAAGCCACCCGGTAAAGCCAGGGGCTCCCACCCAAGAGGCAGGTCCTTGGGCAGCCCCAGGGGTGGGTCGGGCTGCACGGGGCAGGGGTTCTCCCATCTCCCACCCCCCTCTGCCCTCGGGCACGGGGGGAACAAGAGGCAGCACGGTCACGCCACTCCTTTCCGAGCACCACGGTAGAAAAGCGTGGTGAAAGAGGACTTGGCGCATGGCTTCTGTGGCCTGGCACTTGTAGAAGATGCTGAGCAGGCAACAGTGGTATTTTCTCTGCCACTTCCACAGCCCCCTCAATACTCTGGATTTACTACCAATACAGGTTAAAAGAGTGCTTTTTTAGGAAAGCCCTTTAATTCTGTGTTGGCCTCTACTCTGAAAGAGGTTACCAACAGTACTGAATGGTATCATACAAGCCTCATTGGCTGGACTKACGCACTGTAACATCTAGGTGACAAGTATTAAGTGCACATATTGGAGTTCTCAGTAAATATATTTAAGGGAAACATTTCACTAAGCAGCAATATACAGACCATTAAAATACTGAGCTGGACTATAAAACGCCAGTTAACACACAGGATTGATGAGGTCACCTCTGTTCCTGTGGCCAGTCTTTCTGGGTGGAGCAAAAACKTACCTGGTTCCAAATCCCTTTAAAGCCCGGTGCTGTTAACCTTCCCACCGTTCATCTGCACCCACAGAGGCTGCATTTGGATATTAGAGCCAACACATGTGATTACGCTACCTCTGACATTTTTGGCTGCTGTATATGTCAAACAGACAACTCAATGCTGGACTTACCAATTCAAGCAGCACAGAACCTTTGTTACTTCACTTAATCATTTCTTTTTTGTAGCCCTTAGTCTCATCTTTCACCTTCCATTTGAATTTGCTATACTTTGTTGGGCAAAAGGCTAATTCAAACCTAGGCCTATTCATGGTATTTCTGAACCTCCCAATGCCTAGAAACACAGAGAATAGTAAAGAAGTATCATTTAAAATCCATTCAGCTAAACATAGTTTTGTTATAATTTCACTAAAGCCTATGAAAAATTACTCCAGCCCTATGTCTCAGGATACTTTTGATAAAAATGGAGTTAGTAAGACTTCTCTTGTAACACTATGGGCACAAAGACATCTATTGCAGCTTTCTCCCCMAAATCTCTATAGCTATACCTGTACAATACACCTCTTAAGTATGAGTTGCAGTGAAAGTGAAAGGTCAAAAGCTTAGCTGCACAATCCTAATAAACTCAAGTCCAAACCCAGTACTGGTCCAGGCAGAGAACTGTGCACCCTTTCAATCTCCAAAGAGGGTCTCGCTAGTAGAGAACTAGCTCAGGGCTTAGCTGCACCTGATGGACGCGGCACAGAGACGAGACTCGCCCTYCAGCCCACTCTCCACAAGTGCTTTATTGCTACGGCTGGATGTTACAGTCGGTGTTATAGAGGTTAGGCTGCCTGACCTTCCCCCAAACCTGTCTAATCCTCAACATTATCATAACAATTTCCTCTGGTCAAGATCCATGCCAAATTTAAGTAGGAATTGGGGGGGGGGGGAGGCATCAGCAGGAACATAACCACAGCTGTGAAATTTGGCATTTTGCAAACAACTGGCCTCTCAGGAACCAGAGCAAGGCAGCAGGCACCACGCAGTAATTCAGTGGTTGCAGACCCCTGGAGCACAGGTGTAAGCTGTTAACAGCAAACCGGGGGGGAAGAATTATTCTTCACTTATCCCTGGAAGTAGATTAATAAGGCACAGTCACTTCTGCATAGGAACATGTATTCTCTATAGCAGGGATACTACAAACGATCACCTGAGCAACAGCTCAACTACACCCTGCGCCCTAAACCACCTTGGCAAAAAGCATATCCGTGGGGATCTGGGGCAGACTGCCTTGGATCACATTCCCCCCCACACCCATCTTGACAAGCACCTTCTTTTGACAGAAGCTCCTAGACAATTGGAAGGCAGCCACTGAGGATCAGCTGAACAGACATCCACCTCTGCACCGCTGCAGGCTGGCTCAGCTAGGAACCATCAACCAGCTGAATACAAAATTTCCCTAGGAGGTATCTGACACGACAGAGACTGAGCTCAGTGCCAAGGAAAGCTTAGGCTTAGATGTTCTTCCGCAGCACTGAGAGGCCATGACAAAAAAAGAAGTGACAGGCAACAAACAATTGTACAAAGGAGAGCCTCCTGTACCCTAAGTGATGAACTCAATCAATACAAASAATGAGAAGACAAAAGTGAAACTGCTTGCCTACAGTGCCACAGCAAGACTGGGCCACAGTATGAATCGTGACCCAAACATCCAAGGCTTGAAGTAGAGACCTAGCTACTGCGCAGCAGTCTTCCTAGCAAGTTCTTCCTAGCAAGGGCTCCTCTTCCCCCACCCTTCCCTCCCCATCATTATGGGCACATACTTCCATGGAGGAAAGCACGCTGAATTTGGATGTTCTTCACTGAAAACTCACAAGTGTGCACACCAGCAGCGTGAAGAGATAAGAAAGTACATTCACTACACTCCAACCAAACCCGAGGGCCACACGGTGGCCCAGCCTCATACATACAGGCACATGGAGAGGGAAGAATTGGGCTCTGTTCCTGTCCACCTGAGGGTCACCTATGTTTCCCTACTGTAGAGCGCTGAAAACGTATGGACTAGATCACATACCATCTCTCCCAGTCGCAAGGGCAAGGAAGCAGGTACAGCAACACGATGCCTTCTGTGTTCCCAACCCAAGGGCCAAGAAGCCAGCCTGATCCCAAGCAAAAAAGCTGTACCCTCTAAACATCTGCATCCTCTAAGTGTTTTTCATACATTACTCCCAGTTAACAAAAGGCAATAGCAAGACATGAATGAGTACGTGGGAATCATTCATTCTGTTTAGCACCGATATCCCCACTGCTTCAGCATTGATAGTAGGACTCAGATCAAAACGATATGCTCAGCTGTTGCCATAAAATACTATAGTTTCATCATATGCCACAATCAAATGTAAGCAGGCTAGTGACTATTCACATCCCCCCCTCCTACAAAAAAACATCTATCCACCACTTCAGAGAGTTAATAACTCACACCCTTACCCCTTAAAAAAAATACACTCAAATCACTGAGTATTTCACACTGAAGTTCCTTCCCTGGCAGAGTATAGTGCCCCTGAATCGCTCTTCATCCTGCGGAGATTTAAGACAACAGAACAAAATAAAAGGATGATTTACAACGTAAATACATACACATACATCAAAATTCATAAACAGCTTCCTGCTCCTYCACTCTTCAGAGGAAGAGTCTGCTAAAAACTATTTTCCATCAASAAAAAAAACTACAATGGGTTTAAATTGATTAGACCATGTTTCAAGCCGGTGCATCTTTCCATAACCCCGTACAAAACAAGATGCTGACTAGTAAAGCACAGTGTGTAAATAATGGTATCAAGACCCCCTTCATAATAGGCCTTGAAAAGAAATTGCATGTGTGTATGTCCACACACACACCTGGCCAATACATACCCCAAATGCACCTCCTAGTGCCGATGCATAGCTAATTACCCAGAAGGGAACAGAAAGGAATCCTGTTCCTGTCCCCACCTGTTTTGACAACCAAGAAACACAATTTCAGAATCATCATACACACTGTATTTCTGAGAGGCCATGCATGCATCGCAGTCAACTCGCAGCCAAAGACAAATTCAGTGCCCTCTGCAAATCTTAAAACACTGTCAAATCATTACTGCACCCTTAAAACCTRAAGGGGAAACTATACGAACCACATCCTCTCCCCCACCCCACATATACACAATAAACTTAAGCACATCACAAGACACCACCTTCCCTACGGCGCGGTCGGTTCTTTGCACAAAGRCAAGTTACATTATCTTGCCTTCAGACACAGCAGCATCCGAAGCAAGCACATGCTTCGTGCCATTTTTTAGAAGCACATTATTGTGCAACAGGACCACTGACATAGCACAGCTGATGAGATGCGAGTAGGATTTCTTTCTCTTTTTATTTTTAAGACGGCCAGAACTACTAACTGATAGTTTTACATATACAGCTCTACTGCCACACTATGGGTACTGTTGGTTATTACCACCTACACAAACCCTAGGAACAGGCRAGGTTGGAACTGAAGCCTCTTAGGAACTCTGTTCTATAGAGGTTCATGATTTGCCCAGCGAAGGTACTAGAAGTCCCAGCCCAGACTGAACTTACTTTCTGGGATTAGACCTTAAAACCACCACAGACTCTGCMAAGGGTGGGTGCATTCACTCCGTATACATTCACTGTGTTCTGGGTATCCAGCAGTAAGCCACTGATTCCAAAGTTGCATCTTGCTTTAACGAAAAGATCATTACTAGGACTTCAGAATTTGTTAAAAAAGATCTAGGAGAGAGGAGCTATTGACCAATGCCTCTAGCTCTGATGCAAATAAACATCAGAGGTCTATAAAGCTTTTGCAGATCTTCTGCTCACAAAGAAAAACAACACAGAGCACCAACCTCTGGGTGAAGGATCCAGAACAGACAGCACTCTAAATGCAGAGAGAAGGGAGCTAGGGGCCTGAGAAGAAAGGATTATATACTGAACAAGCAGGTACAGAGAGAAGCCTGGAAGATCTAGTATGAATAAGCTACAGATAGCTTAGAAGAAGAAAAAAAGCTGTAAACCCCTGACAGAGTTAGTCATATATTTAGGTATCTCTACATCGATCTACTTGTATCAGAAAAGCACAACAGAAGCTGCTGGAATGATTCTCTCTTATGTACAAGCCAAATGCTCCTGCTAAAGAAAGGRAAAATATTCACCAAAATAAATATTCATCCTTAGTTAGGACTTGTAGGTTGTTTGGGTGGTTTCATACTCTTTCCTAATAGATACTTCCAGTTAGCAAAACTCTTCAGGTCCACTACAAGAGTACTCAGGAGGAATAGTTAATACTTATTCTGGATCTCCTTAGAGGAAGTCTRCCTTGCATAATACGATCAGTGTTGCATTCCAAATAACAAAGTTTAAAAAAAAACAAACAAACAAAAAAAAACACCAAAAACACACCAACAAAAAAAACCAAACACAAAACACAAAACCCAAGGAGGTTTCATACACATCAACACATAAACATGCATTCCTCTAGCCTAAGATACAGCAGACAAGACAAACGTTACTTAGAAACTCTTGGAAATCAGGGCACTGCACAGCGTTGAAAGAAGACGCTGCCAAACACTCAGCTCTCCCACTCTTCCCCCTCCTACACACACATAAGGACAGTCCCTAAATATTTGCTTTTTACACCAGAAATAAACTTCAGTCCTTAGATATGCTTTTGCTACAAGGGCAGTTGCAGAAAATAGGGAGGAGACATAAGCAAACTCCCCCAAATTCAAATCTTCTTTTGCTATCTTCCAAGTCAATAAACACGTATTTCACAAAGAACATGATGCTGAGGCCAAAAAGCTCATATATGAGATAATCAACTTGAAAGGCAGAAGGAGTAAGAGAAAAGTGCTTCCATCTTCATGCAAGGCATCCTACATCTATTTTATCAGCTACGGGCAAACATTGGGGTAGTGAAATAACGAATTAAGATGCAAGGGAAAGACAGAGGGGAGAAACCGTGATGGCATTTTTCACAGTCGTCTTGCATATCGTACAGCAACCGTGCACAAATGATGTGACCCACCAGAGAAGGGGAATGGGATCAAATAAAGCCACCTTTTATTATCCCATCGCTTAAAATTGTTGCTCCCAAAGGATACAGAAGGGAACTATCTTGTACAAAGCTATAAAGGTCTGAATATACTCCTTATTGAACACTACAGGGAAGCATGTGCTGACACACAAGTGCATACACACACACAGAGTGTCATCGTTGTTCCCCCCTCCCCCCCAAAGAGGATTAACAGTGGTCCTTTGATCTAAGGAGCAGGAAGAAAAACGCTCCTAAAGTTGCCAGCTTTCTCCATTGCACTTACCAGTCACCGAGACAGCCAGCAGCCCCACGGAGAGCAGCAGCACCCGGCTCCAGGAGCTCACTTCCACCGTCATCAGAGCAAAGATCCCCAATTTTCCCCAGTTCCTTCCAAAGCCGCAGCTGCATCCCGGCTTGTCCCATCCCAAGGAAGGTTGCATGTCAAAGGGCAGCAGGAATGGGGTGTGCTGGGGGTTGGTTGTTGTTGGGTTTCCCCCCTTTTTCTTCCCCTTTGCGATTGGGATAGTCCTTGGCTCAGCTGGATGAAGGGGAGAAAGGAAAAAGGGGGGGGGGGGAAAGCAGGTCAGGCTTGTGATTTTTTTGTTTTTATTTTTTCAGCCCAGGAAAAAAAAAAAAATCCCACCGCATGGAAGGCTCTGAGCTTCTGCAGCTGGAATGAACCAAGTGTGGCAGCAGCTCGGGGAGAGGAGAGGCAAGGAAAGGAGAGGAGGGCTGGCTCGTCCCTCCCGGTGGCTGTCTCAGCGCCAGCTCCTCAGCATTAGCAGCACACAGTCCCCAGGGATTTATACTTTTTTATTAGCCAGTTGATTAATCCTTCCCATATCTYTGTTCCCCTCTTCACTAAATACTGGGGAGGGGAGAGGACACGGGTGTTGTGGTGAGGGGCTGCTGTGCAGCCACCAAATAGATCTGCCTTGGTTTTGCTTCCCCAACCCAGCACAATCCTCCCACCAGCACCAACAAACTACAGATTATGCTTAAGGATTGTATTTATTTTTAATACGCACTACAGGTTTCTTGTATAGGAGTAAGTCCCACAGCCCCCCATTTTGCATGGAGCACAGCATAGTATGCATACGTACACACCCCGGCAGCATCTCTGCTATTAAGACATCTGCCAGAGCAATGCAGCCTCCTCCCAGCGCACCCCCCCTTCTCCCTGCCTCTGTAAACAACTTGATGATACTGACACAATTTTTGTGATAAAGCAAATTTTGTTACAAACACAAGAGAGATCGCAAGAGAGCCACCCCCCAGCCTGTGACTTGCCCTCAGAGCACAGACCCCAGCCATAGAGCAATACCCCAAGACTGGTGGGACTGGTTCAGGAGAAGGTATTCTGGGGGTGGGAAGGGCTGCACTGGCTGTGCCCCTCCACCGAGCCAAGGGGCATACTTGGCTGTAGTGCTGTTGCCCCTTCGCAGCGCTGGCRACAGTGGTATTTCTCCTCCACCACCGCTTTTTTTTGTATTTTAAACATCTATTAGTACATTTGTCCCTGTAGCCGCACGCAAGATGGGGAAAAAATGCAGTCCGTTAAAGCCACATTCAGGAACTTAATTATCTTGGTAATGATGCTCATATCTATGGGCAAGAAAAAGAACTCGAACATGACACGAAAGCTTAAAAAAAAAAAAAAAAAAAAAAGACATCCTCAGACATCCTCCCCCCGTTCCCGGCAAGAACCTACTTCAGTGTTTCCCTTTTGGTGCGACAAGGAGCAGCCCCTCTCCCAGAAGCACTGGTCTTGCCTGCGGAGAAGGGGGTGTTTGCYAGACCGAGATCCCCTCCTCCAGCCCTACCCCCCCCAATATTTTTCCCTTTCTATTGCCGCCCCTCCCTCCCCCGGAGGACGCCCGGGGAGGGGGGGGGGAAGCGGCGGAGCCCCCGCACCCCGCAGCGGGACCTGCCGCTGCCCGCGGCGGGCCGGGGCCGAGCCCCCGCCGTCCGGCACCCCCGGCTCGCCCAGCCCTGCRGCCAGCTCAACTCGCCACCCATCCCCCGCCTTAGCGTTTTGCATTTGCTGCAGTTTCTTGCTGCAAAACCCCCTTCTTCGGTCTTGTTCCGGTTGCCTTGAATGAGCTTATTTGACAGCTAAAAAACAAATTATATCGAGGGCTTGCAAATCTGTCCCTCCACCCTCAAATCAATCCTCTTTCTCACTCACTTTCCCTGTGTCCCCTCTGCATTTCAATCCTTCCACTGCCTACATTGTGAACCGAAGCCAAGAGCCAAGGCAACCAGGGCTGTTACATGAAAGAGTTGCTTTATGTCTGCTTAAACTGCAGTATCCTATTCAAATAGACCTTATTGTTCAAAGGCACAGATCCAAATACAAAAGGATCAGAGAACAGGGTACCACATTTCACAGCTCCATACGTTGGTTTTCCCTTACACAGCTATTCACCTCAAAGAATCCCCCCATCCCAAAATCGCATTCAGCTGAAGGTGGGACACGGTTGCTGCACACCGGCAAGGTATAGGCTGAGCCAAAGTCAGCTAGCCCTGCAGCAAGAACAATCTACAGGCGTAATAAAGTCATTGAGGAGATACAATCCCACTTTATTCCTGGTTAATAAAAATCATATCTATTTCAAATCAAGGGTTTCCTCCCATGTAAGTTTCCTTCTCAAAACCACTAAGGTTTAGGGTCTAACTCTCACAAAAAAAACCTGCATTTATTTGCTAAATGGACAAGACCAATGAATACAGCAGAAACCATCACTGCAATCACCCTCTTCTTTGATTACAACCCATCTCTAACAAGGAGGCATTAGCAGGTTCTGGTTAACAGCCCATTTCTAACCCCTACCACTCACTTCGCTTCTCACCTTGCAAAATTACCTCTCTACTAAAAGAAATCCTGTCTTCAGCGTAAGCACCCACCAGGAGACAAATTCTGCTCTGCACTGCCACCCGCAGTCGGAGCCCGGGCTGAAATGAGTCTGCTGCCTTCCACTTCACTGCTTACACCTTCTCTGCAGATATTTAGCCGACTTTTTTTATATTCCATTTATCACACAGKACCTCACCCTCCCTGCCCAAACAGTCTGATCGGTTTTGTGATTCCTCCAAATAAAATAAATAAGAGCGATTGCAACATCCCCGAGTTCCAGTTCAACACAGGGAGCCGAGAGCAATTCACAGGCATGAACCAAGTCCTCACAAYACCTTCCTGGAGGAAGAACAGACTCTGACAAAAATAAAGGAYTTACGAGTGCCAAAACCTGGTTTTCCCTCTAGTTTTGACACAAAGCCACCTCCATAAGGTTCTTCTCTTTCTCTCTCCCTCCTCTCTCCTACATGCATCAARCTCCAAAAAATGCAGACAGTACCCTGGCTCACAAATAAAACCACTCTGGTGATATGAGGAACTATAGAAGGCATTCACACTGGGAGCATGATCACATTCCCTGAAATTTTAAGTACCACAATTAGTAATTTGGTATGGGGAAAAAAAAACACCAAAACATCTTAGTAAATGCCACGCAATTTATTTCATTTATTCTCTCTTAACCACATATTATCACTACTGGGGGGGAAAGAGCATTTATCTGGGCATAACCATGAGTTAAGAGATAGCTATGAATAATATCTCTATTAGCAAGAAACTGCAGTCACTATTTAACTTACATGACAGGAGAGTCCAGTTCTGGGTTATCTGAAAAGAGATAAGTGCAGAGCCAAGATCTTAGCGTACAGTGTAATGATTTTGGTAGCAAAGAATTCAATACACACACAGCTGTTGCATCTGAAGGTGTGCACGTATCTTTTATACTTAAAAAATACTTTGCCTTGTATTTTCACACCTAGATCAAGTTTTATGGCCCAGCACCCAAATGCCACAGAGGATGTTGAAAAGAAACAGTACCCAAAGCAAAATTCTGTAGCCCTGATGCTGAAAAATATGCAAGCTCCAAAATCGAGAACAATTTCTTTTTCCATGGCAGTAGAAGGGCTTACAAGGTGGCTGAAGAYATTCTCCCCCTCCATCACAGAGGAGCAGAAGTGCCACCGTGCTTCTGGAGACATGGAAAAGTTGCAGAAGCTCACGCCTGGGAATATTGCAGTAGCAGCAGCCCTGCGGACCCAGCTAAGCGAGGTGGCACACGGACTCAAAGACATTCACAGCATGAACTGAAGGCGGCCAAGTAGAAAAAAGGTTCAGCTATTGAGACATGCAAGTCAAAATTAGTCCTTCCTCCTCTTATCTCCTGATAGGGCAGACTTCTGTGYAACTCGCTGTGGAGGGTGGTTCTACAGTGGGCTGTGAAGAGTTTCAGGGACACAAACTGCTTGAGCAGGGATRAAATGTGTTGCTAGATGGGCCTCAGACAGGGATGCTGCTGCTCCTCTTTGGGCTGTGGCAAAATAAGAGTAGACGCTAAAGCAGGAGCACGGCTTSTGTGTGCACTGCTTCCCTCACACGAGGCCTCTGCTCTTCATCCCGCGACAGCGGAAAGATGAGGGGCTGAGGGCAAGAGAAGGCAAAAGGACCAGAGAGACGGTCGTCTGTGCGCCCCACGGGGCTCAGCCACCTGCAGACACGCGAGAAGCGGTATGGCGCCCGGGTACGGGGAGGCAGGGACAGCTGAATGCTGAAGACTGGGGTCTGTTTAGAGACTTATGCCAGAGGACGCTCTCAACCACGTGAAAGGACACAACGCTGCCATTTCCATTCCTGCTGCTGGAAGCCCAGTGGACGTTTCCAGCTGTTACCCTTCCTGCCAGCAGCCAGACCCCATGGTTCCGCGGTTGCCACGGCTCTTCATCACCAACACAAACCACCTCTTTCAAAAAGACAGTTTGCAAATGCGAAGAGGCTGCAAGATGCTCCCTGGTAAGAACACGTTTTCAGCTCCAGTAGTAACATCTGAAGGTTCATTCCCACTGGGACCTTTCCCTAGGCACATCTGGATCCACAACAACACTCCCCAGGATAGCTTGGACGAGGCCTGCCACGAGATCTGGAAACGTGTTCAACGACTCTCCGAAGAGCTGCAGCCCCCCTCGTTGGTGCCACCGCTGCAGCCCGCGCTCTGCCCAGACCTGCCAGGGACCCTTGGAAGAGACAGCATCGACTCCCAGAGCAAGTAAGCGACCTTTAAGTGTTGCCCAAGCTCTAGCGAAAGAGACTGCTGCTTTCCTCCTTGCACCTTTCCAAAGCAGGCTTTTGTAACCTGTTGAAATGAAAGCCTGGGGCACAGGGTACACCGACTGCTGTCTGACAGCCTCCTAATGAGGCAAATTATCCCCACTTTTTCCGCTATAACCRATTTTCTTTGGAAAAAGTGTGTCCCATGAAATCTGACTACTCCAAATTCTGAAGCACCATAAGCAGCTGCTGCATTTGCTTCCCCACAACATTAAAAGAAAAACAACCACACACACATCAAAATATTTACAGGAAGAAGTGAAAGCAGCATTCAAAGGAGCAAAATCGAAAATTAAAGTGTTATAAGGAAGCTACTGTAAACAGCTGATCTTTACAAAGAAAAGCTGAATTTAGCACAGAAAAATTTATGCCAAATCATGTTTCACAGGACAAATAATGGTAAGAGAGGGAAGCATGCTCTTCAGATTAATAGGATAATATTTACTGTATGCTTCTGAAACAGAAAAAGTAAAATTTATAAATCCAACTAAAAATCAGCAAGCATTAGCACATGTCCACTTCTTAAAGTCCAAACAAAACATCATGCAAACCTGGCCCATCTTGCTTGGTACATGAAAGAGTGTAAACRGTTATTTCATCTTTAAAAAGATAATTTCACAGATGAGGAAATAGACAATTTTACAGATGAAGACATAGAATCATTAAGGTTGGAAGAGACCTTTAAGATAATCGAGTCCAACTGTCRACCCAGCACCCATGCCCACTAAACCATGTCCCCAAGCGCCACATCCACACGATTTGTGAAYGCCTCCAGWGATGGTGACTCCACCACTTCCCCAGGAAGCCTGYTCCARTGCCTGACTACCCTTTCGGTGAAGGCAGCACAGAAGGGGAAGTACCTAACACTGTGTCAGGTAGAAACGTAGGAATTACATCTTGGAGTCCTGGCTTCTTTCCTTTCTCCTCCATATCCAAAATAAGCCAAAACCTTAAGAGTCTCCAGAATAAATGCAGGAAGAGGGAAACCAGGTAAACCAAGAATAAATCAGTGAAGCCCGTGGAGTTGCCYATAGTGGTAGGTTAAATTATACAGCTGAAGTATCTTTACAATTAGCACATACTCAGTTAGCCACATATTTTGGTCCTTCCAGCTGCTAAGAAGTCTTAGGAAAGAAGGCATTATACAAGCCAGTGAAGAACTATGAACTACTAACAATCTTAATTGTATTCTTTACTAACACGTTTTACTCTTAAAGGAATATAGATCTGGTCTTTAGCAGTAAGTCTACTGCAGCAAGGCCAGACTAACCAACATGACTTCTAGCCCACACAACCCGCAGTTACCCTGAAGCTAGTACAACTGTGCAGAGACAGATCAAAATAGTTTTCATTTCACTACYTTACTGTGAGGTTGTGAACTTTAGGACCCCTGCGATGAAGGCAGTGGCCAAGACACAACCACAAGGAACCGAGACAAACTCAGCAACTTCAGTTTAGATGCAATTAAAAAGACAGCAAGGTCCAGTGGCTAAAGTACTATCCTTGGGTTCAGAATAACGATCCTCTACTCATTGTTCGTCTACTGAATTCCGTTACCCTTCGCAACTCATCTGGYCATTTCTCTCAGCAATGTTTTCCTGTAATTAGCTAGCAGGCTCTTCAGGATAGAAGTACCCTCTGCACACACACTGGTACAGCAGAGTACGTTGATCATCAGTTGCTCAAAGACCCCAGAGTCATTGAACCTTCCAACAATAGCCAAACTGAAGTGCTAAAATCAAATTACTTTACAGAGCTCAATGAACTGCTTTAAAATGGAAGCAATTCAAGTGAGACAGCCCTAAGGTCAGATTTCTACCTTTGCGGGAGAAGCTTCTGTACCCTACCCTGGCTACCTCTATTACTTCTGAAAGACTTATAGAAAGACAGATTAAGACAAATCTTTCAGTATATACCGACTGTCAATAAAGGTGTTACCCAATTCATCAGCTGCAATAGCATCAGCGGCCAAAGATTACACCATATGACCTTGCTCAATTTAGCAATCCTTAATTATTTTAAAATATTGACTTATGCAAATTGCTAGTATGCTCATTTTAAAATGTTATCTGGAATCTTTTGAACAAACAAAAACAAATTTCACCTTCCTGGTTTTGTTCTGGAGCATTTGGATACAGAAGAGCAAGTTACTGAGAACATCCAGAGCAAGTGGTGACAGGAAGAACCTCTTTTGTTGATGATGTCACCATTTACCAACATAAAGGAGCTTATAATCTTCCATGAGATGAGGACAAAGCTTCACAGGCAGGCAGCAGAGCTAGGAACATGACATGCTGCATTCACATCTTCAAAGAGACTCAAACACAGGACTCCAGTAACTTAATGTGTAAGTCCAAGAGAGACAAGCAGCACAGTTGCCACCCCAACTCTAAGTCTTTCCAACTACAGTCAGAGCACAAATGCCAGCAGGCTGCACAAAGCAGTAAGGGAGGACCCGAAGAATACAAGACTTGAGTAAGAAGTTGCAGAATCAGGGCTGCAGCCTGTGAAGCYGTCAGAGACCGGAATCCCACTGAAAGATGGGGTGAAAAGTTGTATGAAATAAGTTGTACTCAGAAATAGCCTAACAATTTCCTATTTTCATATCCACAGTATACATCTGTTGAGGTTTTTGTTGAAGAGTATCTATGATCTTTAAAAATAGGGGGGAAGCAGCATCCTACTAATTATAGTGATCCAATGATTAGAGATAATTAGATACATTTACAATTTAGAATTTCCTAATTTTAGCTGTTTATGAACCATATATGTATCTATATAGTGCATGCACAGAGCATCATTCTTTCCCTCAAGCTAAGAAGAGTAAATTGATAATACATTAAGTTATTGAACATACYTGGATGTGAAAGAGCAAACTGGAATTTAAATCGGTATTTTGAGTAGGTAACCACAATAGGCACTAATTGGTATTTTGAGCAGGTAACCATTATAGGCACTTAGGTGTGCCTTAAAGGAACACAAATTTGTTCAGCTTTGACAGCAGTCCCACTGTAAGGTCCCAGAGGACTTTGAGGGGGGTATAGAGGTGCTTTGTGATGCACCCTACGGATTAAACCATCTGACAACCTTATCTCCCTATATGAAAGATGGTTAATAAGCTACAAATACTACAACACACAGCCCTGTTGAAGCCTTACAGGTGATAACCGAATTGCGATGACAGGTAAGTCCAAGRAAATTCAGGCCCTTAACCCTGCACAGGTTTAAGAATCCACTGAGCCCTGAAAGTTGAAACTGCAAAGCTGGAGCCTGGAGAACAAAGAAAGTTTTTCCCATTAGGGACACTGGGATACAAGGCATGCCATCCAGAAGACTCTCTTCATGTCCAGAATCATGGGGTTAAATTTACCATCTTTGATAGATGACATGAAAACCACCACAGGGCTTAGCTGTGTAACTGAAGTAAGGCTTCTCACTTTGCAAACTGTTGTGAGGAGAACTTCAGTAATGATTACCAACTGCTCTAATACTATGGCACAGGGAGCCATTTAGTTCTTCCTCATGGCAAGTGTAACCCACCTCAAAGCATGTTTAATTCCTTCACACCCACTGCCAGCAAAGAATCATCTTGTTTGACACAAAACTTGGATTTTTTTGTTTGTTTGTTTACAATCAAAATATATTTTGACTCAAATATTTTAAGCATATATTCTATAATCATTCTTTGCGCACCTATAATGCTGTCATCCAGCTTCACTTCAGTTATTCTTGGATAGATGCATTAACTAAGTTAAGAAAAATTTTTTCCCCTTTTATGTSGTTCTTTGGAAAAAGAACAGTGTCAAAGATGAAATTTTATTCTGGTTAAGAACGAATACTTGAGTCYTGCATAGAACACTAATGAGATAGAAACACAAGGTTTAGGAGGAGTCAAGAAAAGTAGCTCAATTTTAAGTCAAACCTCCTTTAACAGCAGCCATATTCCCCTTTCTTACAGCAACTACCTGCTAGATGAACCAGAGGGACTCGAAAGTATATACAGAGCAGTGACTGGAAACAGAGAAAGGGAGATGAAATTAAGAGCTCTCTGTGATGCTCAGCTTTCTGCTAAATCCGTTATCACCGGTCTTCTGTGTTCAGCAAAATCCCACAAGAATTCCAAGGGGCTGGAGGACGGCAGCATGACGGGCACTCGCAACATGGAGGGCAGCAAGCTAGAAATGCCACTTCTACTGAAATACAGAGGCACTGCCAAAGGTGCGGGCAATCAGGTAACGGCGGAGGAAACAAAGGTAGTGAAGGAGTTCGTACAGAACAGCATGTTCAGCTCTGCCAAGAGTAGTAGAGCTGTGTCATCAACAACAGCAGCAGAAAGTCAAGCCGCAGGACAGAAGCAGCAGCTCCCACCATTTGCRAAGATTTGCTCCAAAACCGATTCTGAGGCAGTCACAAAGAATCCAGGTATGGATCAGGGCATGGTCCTTGAACATCATCATCATCTGGGAGTCACGGGGAAACTAAGACATAAACCAGAAGCTGTTGAAAAGCAAATGGCAGGAGCTGGTCGGGCATCACTGCAACACTTACTCTGTGGTGATGTCCTTTCCAAGCCTTGTGGGAGAGACTGAAAACTAYCGAACCAATGTTTTCCATTCAAGAATTCTCATTTTATTCTAGGATGCTGGTATCTCTTTCCCCTCTAACTAGCACCTATCCAATGTCCTTCTCACATGTTGAAATAGAGTAGAGCTAGGAAGGTCACAACCCTGGAAATTTATGTACTTGGTCAGTATTTTCTAGAAGTTAGTTTTTTGGATTTGGGGTGGGGTTTTTTGGGTTGTTGGGGTTTTTTTTGTAATCTCATAATTTTTGGGTTCTCAGTTTGAGACATTTAAAAAGATCCTGATTTCCAGAGAGTATTGATAACTACATTCCTTGAAGCATCTTAGAATAGACAAAAACAATGGTGTGTGTCCAGATCTACCATTTAAGCTTCTGGACTAGATTTATCAGTCTGGAAACTTAASACACAATCAACATATTCTCTCTTGTAATTTCCTTCTCTCAGAGAGTTTTGAACTTTGGGCAAAGGTCCTTGTTCTATTCTTACAAATTCATTGGTTCTTATGGCTCAAGCAATTAGCTTTATCCCAGGTACTGTGGGCCAGAGTTTGATGGCCCTACAAGTGAATTTGAACTGCTAATTGCTGGGTTTGGGTCTCTGTGTTACAGAACTATAGCCTGAAAAAGTAATGGATRTCTTAAACAGATTTTGCTTATGGGCAAAGTATGTCCTCTTGATTGCAAATGTTCCACAGATTAATGAAGAAAATACACGTTTATTAATATCTTTAACCTTGTTTTGTTTTACAGTAACTCCTGCAACATCGGATAAAAAAAATGTTAAATACAATGCAAGTACTTCAGGCTTTTCTACTACTTCAATGACCACGGCATTAAATCAGCCAGCGTGGCAGAGTCTGAACTTCCCTCCACTTCCCATCTTCCCCAACCACTCAAACTTTCCACAGTTTCAGGTAACATAAAATAGACCCACATTTTGTGAGAAGATAGTAGAACACTCCCAGGCCTGTATTGACAGACTCAAGGCACTACCTGCTGCTATTTTGACAGCTGCTTTCTGATTTGTAAGGTAGAGTAAGAAACCAGATTGCCACCCCACCACAGCAAGTTACGTTAAGTGGGTTTGGGTCATAAACAAAGCTTTAACAGCACATGTAATGCAGTCCTCTGAGTGGTTGTGATGATACCAAAGGATGATGTATTATTGACACAGATACTGAATGCTGACCTCTCTCAGCCTTCATTGGCTTCTGTTTTTATCTTGTAAATGCAAATATTTTATCTTGTATTTACAAACATTTTGACATAATAATTCATTACAAATATTTCGTGTGATTGCCCTGTGTACAGGCTGGCATACTGCTTTCTTAGTCTAGTGAAACAGGACCTCATATCAAAGTCAAAAAGCCAACTAAGATTAGGAAGAAGCTCAATACTCAAGTTGAAAGAAATAAAATAATGAATACTGGGAATCCCACGGAGCCATGGCTTTCTATGGGCTATGCTCCCCTAGCTCTCTGATTCTGCTAAAAAAAAAAAGCGACCCACAAAAACCACACCAGAAACAAAGCTGTGGGTCTCTAGCAGGACTCAGTTCATCCTATAAGCTGTCAAAAGTTGTCACCAGCCTGTTACAAAAGGCAGAGGGTGGAGACACATGACCCAGAGCACGTGTTTTGCCAGACTAAGCTCCCTTGGAAGCTTACAGGCCAAGAATTTTCTCTTTTTCCATTAAGTCAATGATTAGTTAGCACAACAGATACCTACTTAGTGTGAAATGAGCACACAGTCCATCCACCTCCCAGCAGTCAACGGGGAACTGAATTTTTCCCCAGGCAGAACAGAGCTAGAGCAGAAAGCAGACTCCTACTCTGGAGGGCTCAGACTTAGGGAGACAGACTTTTGCCCAAAGCTAAGACAGACACTTATCGCAACCTGGTGTCTCTGAGCGCAACATTCCCCTAAAAACCTTACACMGAAGTAATTAACGGACCAACTCAGACTGTTTTAAAAATCATGCCTTACGTATGCTTAACAGGGTCCATATCATCAGAGAGCAAGGATCCCCTATCAGCAAGCTCTGCACCCTTCCTTTGGATGCTATTCAAGACAGGTGTGTTCAAATGGTTATGAATATGCTTTAATTTCCAGAACACAGATGCTAAGCACAATAGGTTAGTCAGAGCAGTTTGTCATGTGCCAAGATTGACATTGGTGCCATCACAAAAATAGATTTGGGGACAAGATGCTGAACTGGTGTAAGTTAATACAGTTTGCTGGAGCACTACGTGCTCCAAATAGCTCAAGAGATGGCCTTGAGCCTCTAAATGAAAACATTTATCACTTATGCTCTAGTTTTGTATAACATTGGGAGAGATCACTGTGTGTCTGAAAAAATATTTTTGACAACTTCCATTTCCATTTATGGGGTTACTGCCTTGTCAGTATTCCTGTCCCACTTTTTTTTTTTTAATGCATGCTATTTCTTTTTCCTCCCCAGGTAGCTCCATACAGCCCACAGCAGATTTTCCAGCCACCTTACACCCCGATGTTGAACTACATCGCTCTGGTTCAGCCTGGTTATCCATACCAGCAGAGGACCCCACCTACACTATCCAGCAACATCCAGGATCTATCACCAATGGCAGGCGATGGGATCCAGTATCCATTTTCTCCTTCCTATGGGTATRGCCATGCAGATTTGCTTTCTATTTTTTCAGTACTTTAGGGAGAGTTTGTTAGTTGCTGTAAACTTGCACAGAGCTAAAGATTTAATCGGCAATTGGGTTTCCCCAGTTACATTCTCACCAAATTTCAAATCTGAACAAAAGACAAGATTTACTATAAGGTCTAAATTCTAAAATAATTTTGACATAAAACAGAGTCATTAGTTTTGGGTGAATGAAGCTGAAACACTGTGCTATAGGAGATACCACCTATGATTTCCAATCAATATTATGGAGAGAAAATATAAACACTTTAACTTAAAAAGTAAATGCTTCAGCATGATAGAAACCAAATGTCAGAATGAAATTAAAGGATCCATTTTGACACCTTTCTATAAAAACTGTAGTCAAATCAACATATTCCAAGGGTCTGGTAAGATAATCTCCGGAGATTCAAGTTCTATATATCATCCTGTGTTAAATGCTGATGGGATAGGCAGGAATAGCACATACTTTACCACACACACACCCCTCCATCACCTTCCCAGAAACCATATTACACATCAAAAAGGCAGATAAATGCTTCTAAGAGCTCCATTATTAGGAAGAAAAAGAAGTAATTTGGAAGTTAAATGTGATCTCCTGAAGCTTGACTAAATTTCATTTTCTGTTTTAGGTTTAGTTCTACACCTGGAGGAGCTGTGACAACTAACCTCAACTACTTTTCCAGTGAGAGCTATGTAAAATTTTAAGTGAACCCAGTTTTCCTATMCTAGTATTCAGAGAAAAACCTGCTATAAGTCCTAGGGTCCTATAAGGATTTTCCCCAAAGTGAACATTTCCATCTAGAATAATCCCCTATGATTTATATGGTAAGAAATAACTGCATGACAATTCATCTGAAATGGATTTTTTTTTTTTTTTTAAGATGACAGAATAAGAAGGGGCTTTTTTTGTTTTGGAAGATGGAGACAAATAATAAAAATGTTTTATTTATGACAAATGCCTGAGCTGCTTAGAATTAAGTGTTGATGCAATAAAGATGGTTGATAGAAAAGAGTCTTAGCCACAAATTTCAGAGATAGTAACTTTAGTTGTGTATTCAAAGTGAGATTAACACAAATACATTCAATAGCTGGGTGGTGCACCTCCGTGCRTGACATGTTCCTGTCTTACCACCTCAAACTCTAATGCTAATCCAGATGGTAAGCTGACTTTTACTGTTAAAGAAGATCAAGCCCTAAAGCTTGTATAGAGAATCCTGTTTAACTATGTTCCCTTGGTTATTTAACAAGGAGTTTCAAGGCTGTAACTTTTGACAACGAGCCTTTGCCCCTGCAAAAGAGCTTCCGGAGCCTGCACGGTTACTGCGAAGCCAGAGCAGCAAGGCTTCCTCTAGACAGTGACTGTGGCAATCCCTCTGCTGTATCTCAGCCACAGCTTGCTGGGTCAGAAGTAGGATCCCATCTAATCACTCTTCTACAGCCTGCGTGATACACGTCAGAACCAATTACCACAAAAGTCTCTCTCAGCCTTAAAACTAGTGAATAAGGTCTCRGTCACAAAGATCTGACAGTTTGCAATCATCCAGCCCTATACCCACTAGTATGCAAGTCAGTCTGCTCTTAAATTCAAGGAGACTTATTTATGCTTCRCTTAAGAGGGATATTGCACCCATACAAGTCAAGATGTGAAATTAACTCTTCACACTGCTTAACAAAAGCCTGGGTATTTCGCAAATAGTTACAGGTCCTACAAAATGTAGAGCACCAGTCATTCCTGGAGGAGCTGATGGGACCAAATATGCTTAACCTCTGTAGGCAAAGCACTTTGTAAGAGGACAGACTTCAATAGTGGCTCATAACTCAAGCAAAAGATGGAGCATCCCTCCGTTCACTGAGCTTTAGACTTGGCCCAAAATACACAAACACCAGATTTTTTCTCTCCTCCCAGTAAATAAAACTAATCTTGTAACTTTAAAAAATTTAGCTCTTCCTTCCCTTTAATCTTGTTTAATGTAAATAGTACAACTTAGTTGCGCAGACTTAGCAGAAGCTAGTAAAGAGTTCACGTAAAGTATGTTTACTCTTGTAAGGTTGATAAACATTCTTACAGTGATCCTTCAGGTGACATTTTGCACATTATAACTAGTTTACTCCTCTTCTCACTGTTCCTCTTTCCACACTGCATCAACACCTATTTGTGTAGATCACCTCAGATGGCTGAGGTGATCTAGGACAATTTAGAGTAAAAAAATCATGCTTTGGCAAGATGTGCCCACTAGCCCTCTTTTTTTCTCCACATGCCACTGTAGGCCAAAATTTCAACTAAGACAAATTAGATTAGCAATTAAGAACCTCTAGTGTTTCCACAAAGCATCAAGATTCTTCACTCTCCTTGCCTTGTGGGTGACAGGTTGATAACATAACACAATCTTAAAGACTGTTAAAGTAATACCAAGGCAGGCAGAAGAAATCAAAGCCAAAGCCCATATATTGCTTACAAACTCCCACCAGCATCAGCAACAGTGATCTTACAGTTCCAACACATCACATATCCAAAAAGACCAGAAGAGGAGACACCACTTCTGTCATTTCACCAACACTTGATTTGTTAGTGGCAAGTAATCTGAACCTGATATATCACTATTGTACCACAGTTCAGGCTCGGAATCTGCATGATCCCTTCAGGGAACTGAAGATTAGCCAAGATGCAAAAATGAGCTCCCTCCAGGGTCCCGTGAGGAATGAGGCCGCAGGATCATTAAGGCACAAGTGGTCTAAACCGCAGCTGTATCCCTCAGTCAGCAACGCTAGCGTACTAAGGCAGGATCGYGTGGTTTTTCTACTCAAAAGGCTTGCCTTGTTTTCATCACAGGATCRACGATACCTAATGAAGATGCTTGTCAATATTTTTCTTCCTTCCCCATTACTCAACATGTGGCTGCGGGCCCCATATATAGCACCACAAGTATTCCAGTTCTCGGGAGCTTTTTGCTCATACTCAGAAATCCACAGTTCCAACCTTTCACAACACACTTCTCCCAAACCGCTAAGAGGCAGGAAAGGGAAATTATCCCCATTTTACAAATAAAAAGCTGAATTCTGGGAAATGAGAGCTCAAGGATTTAATCCATCCAGTTTAAGGGCACTAACTGTAAGCAGTCAAACAAATTCTCAGGAACACAAACCAGTATCTAGAGGCCACAAAATTCACATACACTTTTCCTCTAGCTTGACCCTTTTTGCAACTCCCTTCCAGTGCATCCCGTTACTACTTGATGTCACATGCAGCTCCCTGGCCAAATCCTTATTTCTTTCCTAAGTCAGTCCTGAATTCTTCTGGGTTCCTCTTGCAACACACTCTCCATATCCTCCATTATGTCCATCGCAGGTTTCCTTTCAAAAGGAATTTTACAGAACAAAGTAATTATTTACTTACTGTTTTTCAAAACCTAAACTTGGATCAGAATCTGCTTTGGCTAAAGTCAGATACATTCTGCCCCAGTAAATTCCCATTTTCTTTAAGTAGAATAGAAGCYTGGATGTTTCTGCTGTTAAATCCACTGGCTGTTTTTCCTGCAATATTCCTAATGCAATTAGCATAACAAGATAAAGGAATCATCAAGCCCTTCTCCATTTTTCTTCCTTTATAAAAGAACTGATGACAAACTGGGAATCAGAATCTGTATTGAATTACATTTGCCACAAAAGAGTTCATTAAGTAATAGTACGTAATAAAAATCGTCTGTCAACTTGAAGGATAGACCAAATCCACTTAACGAAACAGCTGGTTATTTTCTAGAGCACTCTATAGCTCAAACAGTCAATGTGAGCAAGGAGAAAGACTGAGACAAAGGGAAATAAGGAACCGCACGTGAAGCCACAGTTTCAAGGCTCTTGCCTTCTGCACAGTCGTAGCATGACTTTGCCCCAGGTACCCCGATTTCCCCCTCATTATAGGAGTGGCAATAGCTCTTTTCACCAGGAAAAGGATTATGAGGCTAAGGGCATGACAGACCATGAGATACTTCAACAGCTGGAGCATCGTCAGGCAACTTGAAGACAAAATGCAACACTGGCATTTCTACCTCACTCCAACACACCAAATGGCCCGGATGGCGATGGGCTGGGGTCGCGTTTCCCGCCCCCAACTTCCACGCACAAGGCTGAAGCTGCRCTACCACATCCACAAAAGTGATCGGGGGATGGAACGCCTCTCCTGTGAAGAAAAGCYGAGAGWGTTGTGGTTGTTCAGCCTCAAGAAGAGAAGGTTTYGGGAAGACCTTATTGCGGCCCTTCAGTACTTAACRGGGGCTTATAAGAAAGATGGCAGCAGACTTTTCAGCAGAGCCTGTTGCRACAGGACAAGGGGGAATGGTTTTAAACTAAAAGAGGGTAGATTTAGAYTAGATATAAGGAAGAAATATTTTACGMTGAGGGTGGTGAAACACTGGCACAGGTTGCCCAGAGAGGTGGTAGATGCCCCATCCCTGGGAACATTCAAGGTCTGGTTGGACAGGGCTCTGAGCAACCTGATCAGCTGAAGRTGTTCCTGCCCACRGCAGGRGAGTTGGACCAGMTGACCTTTAAAGGTCCCTTCCAACCCAAACTGTTCTATGATTCTATCCTAGCAGAGAAGCATCGCTGCTCCCAGCCTCCCCAACCAGGCAACTCAAATGTAAAGGTGCTTCTGACTTGCAAAGTTTRTGCTCTCAGCAGCAAATCTGGGAAGAGAAAACAGAAGGATCGGTGCTAGTTAGTTGCTCTAACAAGCCATATTGGCTYCTGACAGAAAATTTGCCTCCCTTTCCGCATTCAGCTCACTCACCAAATAATCCAAATCCATGCAAAACATCTGCACTGCTTTGACTCAAGGGATTTGCTCCAAGATCCTCGAAGTCCCATAACATGCCACTCGCGGTTAAGAGTGCTACAGGTTAACATTCAGTGCCACAGAGACAGCTTGTTGGGAATAAGAGTCATCCATGACATGGCATTGCTATGAACCTCTGGTGCCCTTCTTAGATGTATTTAACACAATATAGTCTCAGAAGAGCAACCCTTCTTAAAAAGGGTCAGTTTCATTTTAATCTTGTTGTTGACTCTTCCCCATTTACGGATTTATTACAGACACATTCTTAGTGGTCCTATCCTTCCACACACCTACAAACGTTTTAGACAGCAGATTTATACGGTGCTTTAATAAAGTCTCAGAAGAGAATGGATGTAGAAGCCCTGTTGTGGCCTATACTTAACTGCACACTAGATCCTTCTCAGGCAATCAACCAGCCAAAACTAGTTATGAATGTAAAAATAATCTGTTAAGCTGTTGTTTTTGAGAGTCTCACATTGCAACACAGCCAGGACAGAAACTCCAGGCGTGGTCATGTCGTAGTGGAGTCAGCCCAGCTGCACCTCTGATCCAGGCAGAACTTCAGAGCTTTACAAAATCTGGAAGTACAAGGCGCACGGGTATGCCACCACCATGCCAAACTCCTACCTGGATTATTATCAGGAGCTGCTTTTCTGAAGCAACACTCATGTCCCAGGTCAGCCTTATTGCTTTTGATCCAAGTCCCCAACACAAGCTTCATACAGCTTTTCAGAGAACTGATGTACATAGATGAATGCTGCCATAAGAAAAATAAACTYATTTCTAGACTCATCAAGCCTGCGTAAGTCAGAAACCCAGAGCCTAGCTGAGCATGTGAACAGTTTCCCCTCCCTCCCTTTCTTTAACCTCTGTCTCCTCAAAAGTGTTTTTAAAAAGTCTAAGCTTACCTGAATTCCTTCAAAAATCTCAAGATTCATGTTCAAGTTCTATTGATCCCAATTACTTACAGATGGGATGACAGTGAATATGGAAACCTTATATCAGGTTGCCTGCCTGCCTCCTASTATTATTATACATAATCATATCAAAACACAATTCACCTCTTTTGCCCTAGATCATCTTCCTTCACTATAAAGGAGGAAACAATCTGGTTTTGCAATTTGTATTACTTTACAATGACTCTGTATTATGAAAGTATTTGTTTACTTATACAATAACTGGCATTATTTTTTAGCACAATCGGCATTATCAGATTCTCTAGAACTGCTGTGTTCATTACTTGCTAGAACAGGCCAGGAGCCACTGCAGTTACTGGCTTTAAACACAACAGTTTTTCCCGTTTCAAACACACCCTTGTATTGCCCTGCCGATCAGRTTTGCAGAACTCCTCACTGCGTAGTAATAAGTTTTGCTGAAGATCCTCCCCCTCCCAGGTAAAAATCTTACTCTTGCTGCTCCAGTAAAGACAGAATGAACTGGAGGATGCAACAGACRTTTGTAGGAGCTGCAGACGCCTACAGTTGCAATATTACTTTGGAGACAGAACCACCCTCATCTGCAGGCACAGAACAGTGTTTCCCTCCCCTTCCTCTAAAAGTATCACACGTGTTGCTACCACTGCAGTTTTTCTGGAGTTGTAGCTCCAGCTACCCAAAACAAACTTTTACAAAATTAGCTTGCATGGTTCCCAAGTCCATTAAACTTAAGATAATGTGGGGAGGGGGGATTGATTGAATAGCTATTAATCAAAGGATGAGTTTTATTCTTGTGATGTCATAAACTGCAGAAATAGAGCTCAAGCAGTTTATTAAATTACAGCAATGCCAAGAAAAATAGATAGCTTTAATAATACATTTTTGCCTATCTGTTATATTTTATATGTARCTTGCAGAAGAGAATTAAAAAGTTTTTTACCGTGTAAAATTGCCATTTAAAAAGAGGAAAAAAAACCAAAATAGATTCTGTCACTGATAAAGAATACAATTATTCTAGGCTAAAAAGTTTATTCTTTTGCTAACGTGTGAGATTACTGCAGTTCAGAGCCTACAGGAGAGGAGGGGGGATCGTTCCAAGATAAGAAATGGCCTCCGAGCTTAAAAGCACAAGTGCATTAGCAAAGAACAGCAAACACACAGATGTCTATATAGTCCCAGGCCCACCAAAATCCAATGCTACCTCGTTTTTTATTATTCTCCCACCATCCTACTTCCTCTCAATCTCCAAGACTTTTCTGTGATTCAGCGTAAGCACACCCATCCCAGCTCTTGCAAGCTGCAAATTGAGTCACATTATCTGGATGGAAGGCTTCCAAAGAAAACGCCCAAATAGTGTTGATGAACTGAATTTCTTTCCTCTGGGAACAGGACTCACAGGAACACTAGCAGGGGACATTGTGCTGTGATTCAGGATGTGGTATGTCTAGCATAACAAGTAAACATGAAATTCTGAACAAGTAAACATGGAATTCTGAACCCATACCCTTAAGAATTGTGACGGTTAAAAATGCTACAAGCAGAAAGTCTTMGAAGTTTGAGATGGCTCATTTATGTTGATGAGCCAGAAGCCAGCTTCCACATCTTAAATTCCTTCAGTCTCTCAGCTGTGCTTTATATATTGCCCTCCAAACACTGGCTTGCAAAGATAGACATGGATAATTATATTGTACTATTAGAATCTCTTAGTAGGGAGCAGACTACATCAAGTCTATATTTATCAATCTAACTGCAATTGCATGGGGGGGGTGTCTATGCTATTTAACAGGCAAATCCATCTGACAGAACACTCTGGTTAGGGATAGCCCAAGGTTAGAAGAAACATACTTAGGAACGCATCCAACATGCTGGTATGCGAATTTAATCTCCTTTTCATATTCACCTCTCAGAAACATGCCCCTGTTAATCTTTCACAGATGTTTCTGCAAAAGCAGGGCTCATCAGAAATTAAGTGTCTTATTGAACATGCACTCCTCTCTCACCTCCGAGAGCAGATTTTGTCTCCCGGGATGAGGGAAGTATCCAGCTGAGGAAGTGAACAGCAGGAAGCAGTCTATATACATTTTAATGTTTCATACTGTGCTTTCCTGTTCGTTTTGGCACGATCTATGGAGCATTCTGCTTCTGCATTCAGACATACACACGGAATATAAGGCTAGAAGGAAACTACAAAGGTCACTTAGTCCATCTCCTACCCTAAGGCAGCATCAGCATTACATGAAACATCTGCCCAGATGAGGTATAGACAGCTGACACAGGTAGAGCTGATCCTGCCTTGAGCAAAGACACTGACTAGATGGTTTACTGCACATAGAAGTTATTCATGTTTACAAGGCGTATCTTCTTAACAAAAACCAACTGTTCCCGAAAGCAGTCCTTCCCAAACATTCACTGCCAACACATCTTGTCCCTATACAGTGACTATTAAGACCAACTTCTACCTTATCTGTGCAGTTTCCCCCATAGGTCCTGTAATCTGCCTATTTTTGGAACAGTTAACTAAACTAGGCACATATTCCCCCACAAGCATTTTACCAAAGGCTGCAATTAATGGTGAACAATGGCTTGCGCTTTTTTTTTTTAATTAAATCAAGACCAGATAATTTTCTTAAAGACAAATCAGTTAGGGCTTAATAATTCAGTGTTTTGTCCACCTACTTCCTATAGTATCTTCTGTAGTAGAAATAGTAGGTTTCTAACCCAAGCCCTACTTTTCATGCAGAGTTTAGTGCTATCACTAAATGTTCTTATTTTCTCTAGCTCATTTGTTCAAACTGAAGCAGATGAATTTTAGTTGAAAGCTTACTACCAACTTGGCTTCCAAAATCATGGCCCATAAAGATAGGTTTTGATGCCAGCTTCTTGCATTAATGAGAAACTGTTAGAAGTTTGTTGCCACTGGTCAGGAAGAATCTGACATGGATTCCAAAAAAGGAAGAGGGGAAGGAGTATTTTTAACCCTGGTCACTTAAGCGTTCCAGTTCTCTGCACATCTTCACGTATGTTGGCACAGCTCAGGGATGGGGAGATGCAGTGCAATTCTCCTGAAGTTGTAGTTCTGGCAGGGACTGCTACGTTACTCTTCCCAAGCCAGGAAAGTGCCTTTGTCACAAAGTCTTTTCCAAGACTTCAGCTAGCACACACCACTAACTCAAACACACAACTCGGAGACAACACAAACCTATACAGGCTTRTGTATAGGTTTTGACCCTCCCCTGCTCCCTCCGAAGCTCTTGAGCTGGATGATCTTTCCTTGCTGTAATTGCTCACACGCAGGTTTCCTCCAGCAGCTCGCTGTAACACCCGTGAGTTCTAACACATTGTAAACGGTTTGCCACAGACTGCATCACACCTTATGCAGCAGTAGGAGGCTGGAGGGCGAGTGTCTCAGCCTCTCCCCCAACTCATCCCACCATCATGCTCAGTACAGGATCCACACCTGCTGCAAGACTTCCCTGCCAGGCCTGGAACTGAAAAACTGAAAGATGTAGCTATGCATGCTTTAAAATCACTGTCTCAGACTACTAATAATTCTTAATGTACACAAGCAACAGCAAAATATTAATTTTACAGCAGAGCACATCTGGATARGCACAAGCCTCAAGGAGTAAAAAAGCTTCACAAGACAGTTGACATCACTGTAGGTAATGGAATGGTGAGCTCAGAAAAACAGATCAACTAGTCTTACCCCTTTAGCTCTGCGTGCTTTGTTTTGTTGGGGGTTTTTTGGGGGGTTTTTTTTGGTTTTGTTTTTGTTTTTTAATTCTGTACAATTTGTTATCCAGTCATTCTTTTCCAATGGGCTTGTTCTACCACTCATTTGTATGGGCTTAAAATTGGGATCCACGGGGTGGGTGCATGCAGTTACTTCCCCACCTTAATCAGATATCTTGCACATTACACAAGTCACTGATAAATGCCCACTTGCCACAGTGGCTGCGCTTCACCATTTGTATGCTACTGAATTAATCTTATTAGGAAGTATAATATTCAGAGCATTTATTCCTTACTTCCTTTCATTTGTATAAATATGTTGCTCTGCCATGTTCTCTAATTGCTTAACATCTGTTAGAAGGAAGAGAAAATAAACACATTATGGCAAGAACAAACTGTAATACCCTTTTAAAAAGTGCAAATGTAGAAATGTTTTATAGGGTGGGCTGAGAAAACCAGGAATACCAAAGCCAAGAAATGTAAAAGTCATCCACCCATTGAGTGAGGAGAAGTCTTTGTGATCAGGATTCCTGCACTAAGGCAATTAAGTTCACTCACTTCAATTTTAGCTTTTTATTGAAGTGTTAATTTACTAAAAGTAKCATTTGGCCAAAACCTAATATATGTGAACATAGGAAAGTCTGAAAGAAATATTTTGTACTCACCCACTGCTAGCAGCATCCTGGGTACATATTCATCTTTTTGCGTGCAGGACCTCCTCCGGTCCCTGTGCCAGCACCCATTTACCAAGTTGAACGTTTAAGGGTATGCTGCCAATTTAGGGCCAAATTGATGACATTGGCTTCATATACAGCCATTAAAGCCCCCTTCAATTCACGGTGAATTTGAGTAGCGTTTACATCATTCCACAAAAACCAGGGACAAACAAGAGCTACAAACCCGTAAGTGTATCCTACRGTGCAATTACCACAAAGCGTTGGGGCACTTCTGAATTTCAGGTTTGAGCTAGCTTTGGTCTTCAGTTTACAGGCTTGCTGAAAAAAAAACTTATTAGTGAACCCACCTAACAGAGATACAGCTTACACTAGTAAAAAGGAATCATAACTGGCTAGATCCTTCCACTAGAAGGAACAGAATAGCTAGAAAGAGTCCTAATTAATTTGATTTTGCCTGCTCAGGAAATACTGCTACAATCTTTCATTTGCTCCAACCTGTATTTTACCTCCTGTTTAAGAGGAAAACAAAGCCTAATTTTGTCTAAAATATTGTTAAGTCCCACCTGAACCTGCTGTACATTACTTGTGCTTTTCAATGTCATTCTGACAGAGTTGACAGCGTGGTTAGATTTTATTGCATGATCTCATGAATGACTATTAACCACGGACACAGTCCTGTAAATAGCATTTCATTTTTGTGAGCTTTTTTTTTAAATGACTTCTCTGTTACTGCCATTCTTTGCCTCRCTCTCAGAAGCATGCCAGTTATCAACTGGGGACTAAATTGTGTGCAGATGAAGAATTTGACTTTAGYATTTTCCCCTCCATATTTTGCCAGCTGAAGTCAAACCGTTCACTGAGATAAAAGTGTCTTGTAAAAAGGGGAAAAAAAATATATCCCATCCAAGTGATATTTCATCCAAAATACTACTCATGGAGCCTGATTCGCTCCGACAAAGCTAGGAGGGTAACAGGAAAAAGGTGGGTGTGGTGTAAGTCAGCTCCCACAGTGGCACTTTTAGACTCCGCACTCCCWATATATCCTCAAGCCGTASAYRAAACACTTGCAGGCCCARCGTCAGGGRTGGAATTAGCTAGGACAGTCACCTCCARCTTCAGGACAGCTAACGCGCTCTTCCCTCCCCTGACACAGGGGCGGATGGGCAGAATCACCTACCGGGGGGATGCCCCCCTGGGAATATCCCTCCACTACAGCTCCACTCGGGGACACCCACGCTCCCCATGTCACATTTCGGGCTTTCTCCCCCAAGCACTGGGTGCTGGCTACCGGCAGAGGCAGGCGTGTTCTCAGTACATTTACTCAGTACTTAACATAAGAAGGGTTTTTCTCGGGACTGAGACTTCCTGATAATCATTCAATACAAATTASTAATGATATCGGTAACACTGAAGATAAAGAATGTATATATGTTAAATGCCAATAGAACTTCTGACCAGCTAGTTTCAAATATGTCTTATTCTTAAATTACAAAACCAAGGGGAAAAGCGGCAAGACAAACAGCACTGGRTGAAGACGATCATGTTTTTCTGTGTCATTGTTTTGCAAATAATTCAGCTGCAAATCYGCAGGAAACAAAACAGGTTATTACAGCGTAGTGAGCAACTGATTGCATCAGAGAGAATTGGCTTGGCGGCGAGAGCGCCAATGTGAGGCAAACTGTCATTCCCAATACAGTTATAATTACCACAGCAAGAAGAAAAGCACAGTCCCCAAACATTTATCAGTGTCCCCAGCTATATGCAGATAGGCCGAATTCTGAGCAGCGCCATGCAGTGCCCCGCATAGCGCAGAGGGCACGGGAGCTGCGAGGAGGGCTGAGCGGAGCTATCACACAGGCAGCACACGTCGGGATAACTCATGGCTCATGATCAAGCTGGGGCCATTCTGCGTGGACTCCGATGGGTAACACACCTCACGTGTCTGGCCAAGCACAAGCTCATGTCCATACTAAACAAACCTCCGAAGCAGAGGTTTATTGGGCTGAAGGGGTACTGTAACTGCACAAAGTTCATAAAGTACCATCTGCAGCACAAGCTGCACTAACAAGAGCGACTGGGGTTAAAAGATTGAGAACTACAAATTTAAGTCTTTGCCCTGTTACATTTACATGAGTAAATCTCACCCATTAGCTATTARAAGTAGGTGAATAAACTGCTGGAAATCATACGGCATACTTCCCCTCAGATTCTGTTCACAGACGTTTTGCAAATAGATGAAGCTGTTCTTCACTTGTTTGACCTTTACTCTCAGCTCACAGTACACTCAAGACACAAGCATCACTACAGTCTGGCTGATGGACACAATTTCATTCCTCCACCTTTGCTGGAGAGATCCCAAGATAACCAATACAACACAAGCTGGGATTYCTCATGATCAAATTCATCACTTGCCTCCTGTGGCTATTTAAGCTGGTTATTCGCTCCAGAAACATGCCATCACTTGGATTTTCATGAAAAAGCAAACTCAAAAGATACATGCTGCTTGATGAAGACGAGCCCGTGAAGAATGAAAAGTCTAGATAACAGCAGTCCTGTCTAGCTTCTGCCCAATCTATCAGTGTGTTGYGGTGCTGCTTAAAGATGATGGGACGCTGTTCTGATATCAGGTACAGGGCAGTGACTGAGATTGTCAAAGCTCACCCTTCAAAGACCACAGAGAMAAGTTTACGTCCCTGTTCCTATAGTGGGGAGAAGCTGACTGAGAGATTCCTTGCTTGGTTTGAAGTCCTCCAAGTTCTTTGCAGCAAAGCCGATAAACACAGATTTACTGGCACGCTGACGCACTGCCACAGAGCAGAGTGCAGGCTGGCCAGTCACCAAGGACTAAGGAAAAAAGCTTCTTGTCCCCTGCAGAGGATTCTCTTTTTCAAAGGCCCATCTGACTGGGCCAGCTAATGGCAGTAAAATCTAATATACACAAAATTATTTTATCCATAAATAAGGTTTCAAACCTCCAGAAACATGAGTAGATGTAGTGTAGATGCCAAGCTAGYAGCATCCTTAATTTGCTAACTCTGGCAGGGAGAGAAAAAACCCATACGCACATTTGTTTTTTCCAGTGGGTTGGTATTTTCTTTCTCTCTGTGCTGGACAGACCATCTGAGCAGAGGGGACGCAGKGCTGTTTTCAAATGTTTGTTTTTAATGAGCAAAAATTATCCTGCCTCTGCTTTGCAGGCACAGCTACAGGGTAAGACACAGTCCTGCCTGTCTGGTTAATGGCTTTTTGTCAGGACAAGTTAACACATCCCGAGAACACCGTGTTGTCACAGCCACAGCATCTATGAAGAGCCTTGAGACTTTGGGGTTCACAAGGGAGGGTACTCGGACTCTGCCTTGGTACACTGAAGCGTGGTGGCTGGGGGGTAAAGCAGAGTTAAGCTGGGACCCACCCCAGCTCTGCCAGTGCCCTCCTGCAGCACTGCCAGGCTGAAGACTTACTGGCCCTTCTGGAAAACTTCCCCAGGAACTGGGATCCCTCAAACAGCACTGACTGTCATTACGCTCACCATACAAGCTGTAACTTGGCAGCACCGCGTAACTCTGGACGGTCTTTTTCTTGCCAAGGGACAAACTAATTCGCACATGGAGTTACAGATGCAATCATCTCCCTTTTAAAGCCCATTTCTATCCTTAATTGTATGCACACAAGGACCATCTATTCTCTTGAGCACATCATTGATATTAACAACTTAGAAACAGAGAAATAACTCTTTCCCTCCCTCTACAAAGACAGACTTTTTGCTTGTGAAAGTGGAGGCTTAGGAAGTATTTCTTGAAATCCAACTCAGTGTTTGTTTTCAATTTATTTTCTTTCAAATAGAGGGGGGGGGGCAGGGGCAGGGAAGGATATAGAGGCTTGAACATGAGTCTCTCCAAATCCATGATGAATGCAAAACATTCACCAGAATGCATGAAAGGCRAAAACAGTTTACACTTTAAAACCTGGCTGATTTGAAACACTTCCCTAACATGAAAGTCCCWTTTTAATAGTGAAATATTGATGATTATTATACCATCCTACATAAAGTCAGCTGGAGGGGTGCATGGTGCCTCAGCAGTTACTGCTGCTGAGAAAAAAAATGTAAACATTTACTGTACCCCAAAAATTTATCAGATTCCCCAAGAACAGCTCAAAGTACAGTCCTTCAGGAGACGGCAGTTGCGGCCTTGTGGCACTCCCTTCCCACACCGAAGCTCCCACAGTGGCACTTTTAGACTCCGCACTCCCTATATATCCTCAAGCCGTACACRAAACACTTGCAGGCCCAACGTCAGGGGTGGAATTAGCTAGGACAGTCACCTCCAGCTTCAGGACAGCTAACGCGCTCTTCCCTCCCCTGACACAGGGGCGGATGGGCAGAATCACCTACCRGGGAGAGGGGTGCAGGGAAGCGGCTCCCCGAACTCTGCTTCCAAATGCAGCGAGATGAGCTCAACTGCAAGGTGTCAGAACTCGATTAGTAAAAGCCACTCAAACGTTACAAACATATCAAACAGGGGAAAGAAATTTCCAAATTATCCTCAATATTTGTCCTCTTTGCATGCCTGGGAGGGATACATTGTGCAATTCACCTTCAGTTTACAAATCGCCACACAATAGGGAAGAAAAAAAATAATGAAGCATGAAATACAAAACCTGCATTTGAACCGAACCATTAAACAGTAAAGGCAACACAGCTGGATCCRGTTAAGCACTCTGATCCAGATTCAGAGTACATGAGCCCCATTTAGAAACTAGGGCCAAAGCACCCCCCAGCCCCAAAAACAATCTTTGGAAAGGGAAAGGGGATTTGTGTAATAAAACACAAGGGCCAAATTCTCCACTGGTTTTGGGTARAAAGAGCTGCACTGAAGGCGCAAGGTGGAAAGCACTTGAACAGTAACAATTTGCACCAGATGAGAAGTTAACTTTTGGCAGCAACAGAGGAGCAATTACAGGCAGGAATCTGGAGCCAGCTTCAGTTCTCATTTGTTCCCGTGGAAATACAGAGCAACTTCAGGGAAATTACTGGGCTAATGCTGAAGAAAAATGCTAACAGCAGCCTGCAGTGTTCTTCTGAGCCTAGTCACAGAGGGACATATAGCCTAATTTTTCATTGCTGCTCTTTCATAGTCATTTACTAATTTGCACAGGCTCACAGGAARCCACTAAAATTGCTCTGTTGAAGATCTGCATTTTGGTTATCCTTTGTATACCTACAACAAACAGTAGCAAATGCATTTCCAGTCACAGMAACGCCAGGCAGCTGGTTCGACAGCTTCTACCGTCTGTCTTGTCTGTGCAAGCAGCAGAGCTTTACCGGTACGAAGGACAGACGTACATCYGAACCCCAACTCCTCTCGGCTGCTGCACAGAAGCTAGGAAAGGATCAGGAGTCTTGGGACAGCTTTGGTCTAGCCAGGAAGCGTTACTGTGCGACCACAACTTTAGGGAAGCCTTTCGGATCTTAGCAAAGAAATGCCTGAGCAGGGCTGCGAACCAGGCCAGTTCGGAAGAGTCAATGTGAGCGACCTGCCTCCAGCTCCGGAGAAGTAGGGGCTTTTTTTGGATGCTGTGGTCAAATGAGGGCCAGAAAGAGCAGGTGTTTCTTCAGAGTCATTTCTATTTACTATAGCAGACACTGATTCTGTACAAAGGGAGGCCGATGAGGCGATTTGGATCAAATCAGGTGGGAAGGCGATTGGCTCTGCCACCCGGCACACAGGGAGCAGGAGCAACCTCCGGCAAGCAGCCAAACTCCCAGCAGAACACAAGGGGAGGGGTTTTTGTTTGTTTTTTTATTGCTAGCATAGATGGGACCAGGCTGACAAATGGAGATAGCAAGGTTTACACAGGTACATAACCCACATGCTACGGACGTCAGTAGCTTCCATAGATTCTGGATTGCACAGAGCTTAGCACTTCGTCTGCGTCRCTGCCCTGCGCTCCAGGCCCAGGAGCCATTTTTGCCCCTGTGCTGGGAGGTGTACAGTCTCTGGCGTCGCCCAAAAAGCTCTCACTTGGGCTGGGACCCCTTCCRTCTCTGACTGCTAGCTGGAAACACAGTGGCTGTGGGCAACACAGCTGTGCTATCGCTGTCCCTCTATTCCTGGGGCTAGGAGCAGGTTTGGCCCAGGGCCATTCCGCTGGGACAAAGCAAGCCCAAGGTGAGACAATCCTGGGTAGCTACTRAGCCCAGAGCCATCTTGCAGGAATGCAGATGCATAAAATAGGGTATAATGACCTGGAGAACCAGGTGCATGTTTTTATAAAAGCATATTGCTCATCTGAATTGGATCCAAAACTCTCCAACCACTTTATATTTAAAAATGCAGCTTCCCATTCCTGTAGCAAATAGCATTGCCTGCCTTTCTGTACTGCCTGTTCTTGAAGGAGATCGGATATCAGCTATCAATTGCAGTAGCAAGCATCTAATTTGACTTTGGCAGCAAGATGACAGTGTCTTGAATGCTAAATTACATCTGCAAAAAGGTCAAACCCCATGGATACCTGAGCATTTACATAATTCAAACGGCTCATCATCAGTTGCCTCTTYTTTTTTTTTTTTTTTTTTTTTTTTAAGCAACTCCAAGGCAACGATTTTGACATGACTTTCGGGAAAGTGACTTTTAGTGTGTAATGTTCTTGGGTTTGACCTTGTTTCTACAGTGTTAATTACTGTCATTATCAACTGCTTGCATCTTCAGAAAAAAAAAAAAAGGGCAATTAGTTGTAGGAATCAGCCCTCCCCTACAATCATTATAACAAACCAGAAACCCCTGCCCTGGAATGAACAGCATTCTGTAGTCTACCATTACCTCCCCGACCCTCCTCCTTTCATAAAATAACCTAGAGTTATTCGATAGACTTCTATCAAACTAGCCAGCTTCTCTGCTGGTGTAAACTGATGCACAGTGCCGAAAGCCATGATGGAGTGCGCTGCCCATCAGGCACCGGACCGGAGTCCAGGGGACAGATTCATTTCTCAGCAATGCCACTGATTTCCTGTGCAACTTTTAAAAATCCTCATGCAGAAAACAGTATAATGAAAAAGGATTTCTGTCCCCTGTTCACAGCAAGGAACAGGGTCAGGTCTTTCAGGTCCCACTCCTATCTGGCTGATTTTTTTGGATGACAAAGACAAGTCACTTTGCCTCTCAGTGCCTCAGTTTCCCTTCTTCTCCCCATGCTCGGGAGCTCACTCTGMAGCAGCACGGGCCAAATTCCTTGGGTGCGCAGTTCTCCCAGGTGTACTCATTGCTGCTCACCTTTTCAAGCTTTCCTCATGGTTTAGATTTTGCAGATGAATTACAGCTTTGTAATTAATCTTCCTCCTTATAACTCTGTATGGTAATTACCATGATTATTTCTGGTAATTCCATTTTATAAATGCTCCTAAAAGTGTGAAGAGCTGACTGCACTATCTGAAATGAAATCTCTGTTTAGGAAATGCAATGAGGGAGCAGCGAGTGCAGGGCAGAGTCTTTAGAAACTGAGATGAAATTGTATTGAGTGCCAAGCACTTGGTTCTTCACTGGACTCCTCCTGCCCCATGGCTCCTTAGCCTAATTACCATCAATCAGAGCAGGAGCATTTTGATCTTGCTTGCTCATAAGGCAGAGATCACTCACTAAAAGACTATTCCCTCCCCATCATGTCTCTGGCAAAAAAAAAAAAAAAAAAAAAAAAAAAAGGAGAAAGTTAGCTCTGAGCAACCACAATCATTGCTTGCTCAGGAAGGAAAGTTAAAACACACACCCCAAATTCTAAACACATTGGACACCTGTGCCATTAACAAAAGAAACCCATCACCCAGCTGTCTACCTCCCTCCTCCCGCATTACTGCTTGTCATGTTACGTAGCAGTGCTCCAGTGCCACCCAGCCAACTTCAGGGGTCTGTCTTATTCCAGCTTGCTACCTCCCTCCCAGCKCATTCCTCCACTTGAATTCCGCCTCCCTCTATCTGAATTTCAAGGGTTGATTTTTTCCTTGTTTGAGACCTGAAAGCRTGATGGAAAGACATGTTTAGGGTTAATAAGTATCTCTATCAATAGAATATTCAATCAGTATGAATAACCATCACATCTCTCCCCACCCTTCTGACTGATGATAGCTAAATTACTTCTAAATATAGCCCTTAAAATCTGCATTAATCCTGTCTGCTTCAAGCGTGTTGGGTTTATTGACAGCATGAAGATATAAGCCAAGCACCTGCATGGAACACAAGCTTTAAAATAGGAAATAAGAGCAATCCAGATGAAATGCAACTTCCATTAACCTTGTCTTTTTGGTTTCACTTCTCCTCTGAAAGCTAAGACTACCACCAAATAATCATTCTGGACTTCAACTAGAGAGTTGTACAACAGTACCACTTCCATTCATATTATATTACTCTCCAGCTTGGAGAAAGATAACTAGAATGAGAGCTTCCTCTTAGAATACTAAGAGGTTAAGAACAACAGTAATTTGACAGAACTTTCAGCGTCCATTTCCTATTAAAAAGTATGTTGATAGTTCCAGTGTATCCAAACACTACAGCCATCACAAGCAATTCACATCACATCAGAAAACAAYCCTATTTACAAGCTTCGAGGAGATCTTGGAGAGCGAGTAGGCAAAAGAAGTCCATTGCTAATTACCACATCTGTTAACGTTTGACTTCACCCAAAGCAGCAGCACCCCGATCAAGAGCACGGTCTCACAGTTCTTTTCATGTGTCTATAGTGAACATGATACAACTATAGGCATTTCTTCTCTCTGCATGACTTGCAGTGCGGCAAAAACCAAGGAATCTTTCATGGTGAACTGACTTGTTTAAGAGTAAGCCTTTCAGGAGAACAATTGTAGGAGCAGGTAAGACTGGAGCCTTCAACTACTGGCCTTAACACCATTTAACTGATACACTGTGCTTTAAGCAGTCCRCAGCATGCCTGTAGATACACATCCGGAGTCAGTCCTGGTTTGCTCTGGTGTAAATTACAAATAACTCCATTAACTCCTGGAGTTACATCAAAGCAAGAGGTAAATAAGGCCCTGATCGTGTTTCCTCTAAGGACAGCCTGCCCATCACAGTTTAGGTTAATGCACTTTGCTGCTAGTTCTGGGCTGTTCGCCATCAGTAGTAATTGGATTGCAAGAAAGGCAGATATCTGGTTCCAAATGACATTTTTATCAATATCTGTCTGTTTACAGGTGTCTGTCATAACCTTCAGATATACTTAAATAACTCATTCATCCAAGCATTGAACATATGCTGGGAAGAAGAATCATCAAGCAAATGCACAAATACTGCTCAAGTTTTTGCCTTCTAAAAAAAAAAGTTAATGAAAGAACTTTTCCTTGCCTGCAATTTAGAGGCATTGTGAATTGCATGGCCAAGTCTTCACAACAGAGGAAGTGGAGCTGGTGAAGCAAATATTCACCCCAAAAATATTTTTTTTCATTATTTTCGACACAAATTGTTATATTAAATGTCTTCAAAAGAAAAAATCCATTTTTCTGGAGAGTTCATTGTGTCTTTACGAAACGGTATTATTTTAGATTCACACCTGCTACTGCAGTACCCTGTAAACACTGTAGCTCAGTTCCACCACATGCTCACTGCAACATAAGGCTAAATAATGACCTCTGTTCAAYAGAAAATCTCAGTATTTCTCTTCTGGATTCCAACATGAAAGACAAACCTATCAAAATTTAGAGCCAAACCCTTTAGCCTCTCCTGAACCAGAGATAATTAGACCTTCTGGTCCCCAGCCTGTTTAAAGATCTAGTGGACCTAGATACACCTGCAACTCAACTTCTACTCCAAACTTCAAGTCTGTCAAAATAGCCCTCAGGCCAGCACAACCTATACAGCAAGGCCTTATTTTGTAAATTAAGCTGAAAGTGTTTTGTTTGCAGTTCCTTAGTCCTTATAACTGCTCTGACTGCAGGAATGCTGCATGCTCCCTTAAAATACAAAGCAATATTTTTTTCCACCCTTTAGTTTTTTTAGGTCTAAYATACAAGTTAGGTAGAATGGCATGAACCAAACCTAGTAGTACCAGTCATTCACAGCACTAGCACCTCTACAACCAATAGTCAGAGTAGTTTTAGATAAGAGTTAAATATTATACATTTAAAACAAGGGGTAAACCTTCATTTGTGTATCTAAGCCTTCCAAATACTGAATCATTTGAATCATACAAATCATGTTGTGGTACTCAGACAGTTAATGACAACAGGCTTCAATGCTCCATGAGACAGAAAAAGCACCATCACATCCACCCTACACAGAACACSCTCTTTGTTCAAGACTACAGGGAGTCACGACAGGGTCCCAGTTCCTTGACTTCCCCAAGCGTCCCCCCTGCATTTGAAGTGCAGACAGAAATACTTCGAATTAACATGACGGTAGTCTTGCCTCTACAATTTTTTGAGAGACTCGCTGTCAGGAAGGCTCAAAGTTAGCACATAGTTAAATGCTTTCCTGAAGAGGCACCCAGTATCCTGATAAAGCCTGTGCATGACTCCGCCTTGAAGGGAGCAGCTTACTCCTGCATCACTGACAAAACCAGAGCAATTCTGACCTCATAGGTTGCACAATCCTTGCTTATTTCTAATAAGCCTCAGTGCCATTTGAGAAAGGCTTTTCAGAAAGGTCTTTTTGGAAAGTTTGTGACGCCGTGACTACATAAGATGTACRCAGGAGAAAGACACCTTCTGTCTATACAGCTGACTGCGCTACTTCTGCTTTATCGGAAGCTTCAGYTCCTGTAATCAAATGATTACTGCTTTCATCGAGCAAAACAAGACAGACTAAACCCTCACAATCGCAGGCAAGAGATGCARAGAGTTAAAGGGCTCAAAAAACCACAAGTCAAATTCAAACATACATTAAGGAAGTCTCATGATGTTGGAAGGAGAACAGGGAATCCCAGCTCTTGGATTGGCGTTGCAARCTCCCAGAGCACAAGCAAGTACAACTGCCACATTTGGCACCGCTACGTGCGATGCTGTTAAAATGCCAGGTTTAGACAACATAATGCTGCCAAGCCCACTCGGAGGAGCACGTGCTCACTTAAAGGACAAAGAATAGCCCCATCCTCAAAATGCTGATTCCTCAAACATTCTAGCTTCCACAAACTCATTTCTATTTATTTTGCCTTGCTAATGACCCAACAAATTAAAAGAGAGGTTTATGTGTGTCGGATTAAAGCTCTATAATAGTATCTTTAATGTTTTACTTTAATATTAAATTTAATTAGGACAGCAAGGAGGTGGTAAGGGGGAGGACTGAAACCTGGGAAGTGTCCCCAGCAGCTCCTTTTCAACATCTGAATTGGAATGGCTTTTAGCCAGATGAGCAATTACTCCAACAACAGACAGAGACAACCCATGCATGCAAGGCCCATATGCTCCTGCCTAGCCCCAGCRAGGAGCTCTGGGAAGTTCTGTCGCTTCCCACTGTTCTCCAAGCAGCTCCAAGGGACACCCCGTGCTCACAGCACTAACCCCTCAGAGGACAGGGATGTCGGGAAGAAGACAGCCACCCCCAAACCTTTCCGTCCCTCTAGCTTTCAAAGGAGCTGCCAGCTGCCAAATATCAACTTGCAGCAGGAGGCAGGGACAGAAAGCTTCAGCTGTGTGKGATTCCCTCTGCTCTAGCTCAGTGGGGAGGATGTGCTCGGAGGTAAGYGCACAACCCTCAGCGCCAGCTTCCTCCAAAGCCAGGCAGCAGGGCAGCCTGGCCCAGCTGGGACAAACAGGCCACCACGCTGGGGTGAAGTGACATGACTTAATACCCTCCCTGTGAACCGAGGGGATAAAAAGCAGCCCTTATGAAGTGCACTGCGAGAGCTCCTCGCAGCACACAGATGGTAGCATTGACGGCACTACAGAAGAGCTCCTCTCAAGAGGTCCCAAGCCCTTGCATCGCTTACAGCAGCACCRACAGACATGTCCTGGTGACCCAAATCACCACGCCTCTGTGCAGACAGGCAGCTGCCCTAGGAGAAAGGCAGCTCTCTAGACAGGTCAGCAGCAGCTCACGTCCTTCACGCTTGCTCAACACAAGGTTGTGCAGCTCTAAGTCTCCATGACATCCTCGCTGTTCTGAAGTACTGCAAGGTCCTGCCCTGCAGGGCACTTCCAGCCAGGCAAGGGCTCCTCTGACTCAAACCCTGTCACTGTCACCAGGGCAGCAGACGACAAAGCTCTGTGTGGACAATCACGGATGAGGTACTGCTCCATCAGCTAAAGTTTAACTGTGCACGTGCTGCTAGCATGTCGCACTAGTGCGGTAAAGCCACTCTCGCGTGGATTAAGCCAATACTATTTGGTAACTGAGGCACATCAACCAACTGTTAGTTAACTGAGGGGCTGTGGTCCCTGCAGTTGAAGTAATTGCTTAAGATACAGACACACACATTGACASCTGTAGCGGTCTGATCGCTCCCAAGCAGCAGGGAAGGAGGCTCAGAAGTCCAAGTCTCACATACACCCCAGGTGGCAGAGGTCTTCACGTCTTCTGCCTCGACCATGACCACATCATGAGCCAGGTTAAAAATGTGTCGTCACAGTGATTCTTTTAAAAGCACCTCATGTTCCCAGTCCATATGAAACTAGCACAGCTTGCATTACTGGTAGCTGTTGCATTTTACATTTACACAGAGCCCTTTGTCCAAGGATTACAGACTTTCCAAAACTCAATTCCCCCACCCCTCAGTGATCTATGGATTATGCTGACTAACCTTTCAAGCTATTGCCAGATCCTCAGATCTGACGGGGTTGGTGTCTATGTGACCTGTGTCACAGTGGAAGTATTCTTTATCCTCTGTAGAGAGCAGYGGGATTTTTAGAGGGTGTACTGTGGGAAACAGACACCTCTATTCTTGTCTCCATTGCAGGAGAAGCAAGCAGATCACTTCATTTCCAGGCCTGCTAGGGAAGTCAAGTGAAGTGCAATCCACAGACCTCCTAGCGATCCGTCTATGCTAAAATGACTGCAAAAGAGAGCTGTGAATGCAGAGAGCGCATTTATTGGCATCTGGACATAACACGCACTGGGAAAAAGACTACTAAGCAGCTGGAAAGGGGACTGCCTAGAAAAAAAAAAAAAAAAAAAAAAAACACACACCAATTGAGTTAACGGGTACCCCGGGCAGAGCAAGCCTCCCTCATCCTTAGTCCAAGTTGTGCTGCGCTGGGCCCCACAGAGTGGGGGTCTCGCGTCAGAGCATCGCCGCCGGGCTCCGCGCGGAGGGAAACGGGCTGAGGGGCCGAAGCGGAGCCCCCGCCGCCTTTTGACCCAGCCAAACGGGCCCCCCACTTGCTACATAACCTTGTGCTCAGCTCTCAACAGCTCACTGCCGTGACGAAGAGATGCTACACCACTGGAAAGAAAAGGGTTATGAGGACAGGGTTTAAAAATAAATCAACTTTTGTGTTGTTTTGGAAGTAATCTATGAAAAAGATTTGCTTGTAAAAGGCATTGTATAAATGGAGGCACTATTATTGTTTGACAATAAAAAACCAAACAGTTTTCTTATATTTGCTTGGAATAAAACCATTTTGCAGATGTCTTCAGACAGGCTTTTTAACTGCTTTCCGCATCTTAATCTTCCCTTTTAGGTTTTTATTACATTTAAATTAAAATTATGCCTCTAAGCAGTCAAGGGCAACTTTTAACAAGTCTATCGTTGCTGAACTTTTCACTGCTCACATCACCTTTGCTCAGGAGCCTGTAGACAAAGYTTACCCCTTTTCTGATACCCCTCCTCCTCTCTGCTTAAGCAGGAACGCTTCTCCTACCCTTTGTGCTTCCAAAGTAACTCCTTCCCKTGGCATATCACAGCTCTAACTACTCATCACAACAGAAGAGCCAGAAGCACTTCTACATGTTTATCCAGAACAATGCTCTTTAGGAAACAAACTCTATCCTAAAGAGCTAGAATTCAATACAACAGAGAAATAAAGGTACATTTTTCACTGACCAGTTCAAATAATAGACATGGTCAGGAAGAGCAAAGCCAAAAAAAACCAACTAATACCTCTTCCAAGTGCAAAACTTTAGCTTAAATAAATCATCTTGCAACAGGAAAAGGTTTCTTAAAATATCTTAATAATGTATCTTAATAAAATAAGTGATCTGTGTTACTAGGTTTCAACAAGAATTTCGCCAGTAGTTTTGGTTACTACCAGAAGAGAAGAGACTATCCTCCATCATCYTCTTTCTCCTGCAGGCACAACTGGTCCTGCTTCCCTCAACAGCAGCACTGAAACACGTACGCAGTTTCCTACTGATTTACACTTTCTGAAAATCAGAACCAGGGACTACAGTGTTGGGCAACGTCCTCATAAGTGTCAATAAATGGGACTGCCCCACGATAGAGGTTATGGGTGGACTGAAGTTTCCTAAGCTTAATTTGCTCAGAGACTCCCAACACAGAATAGAAATCACCCTGTATCACAGCAGTGCTGGCAATAGCAGACACACGAGGAGACGTTCAGCTGTAGACGGTGCTCACTGCCCGAACAGCTCTCCCCTGCCTCCTCCGGGACATGAGAAGAAAGAAGCTTTCTCTTCCGAGTATTGCTTTGAAGTAGCCCGAGTACAACTGTTTGGCAACACCTTTAAAATGAAAACTGCATCTAAATCACCACTAAGAAGTACCAATGGGAAATACCTCCATAGAAATTGTCTTCTTGCTCTCACACCTTTGTATTTTCAAGGTTCTTCACTTCAATGGGGGCAGCTGCAATTGCTGCAGGCCAAATTAATGTGGCATGTTAAAGAGGAGATCAGCACACCTGCTCTCTAATAAAGATTTTACTTCTGTTGCTATATTTATTCTTGTTTCACTCTAAAGTAAATGCTATGCAGACTCAAAGCTGCTCTTTGCTTATGGGGAAACAGTGAGAGCCCCCAGGTACATCCAAAGCACAGAATTACAGAATTAAGTAAATAATTAACTTRCCTCATATACTCTCAGTTAATTCCCATATCTGGATTTAGTTCGTATTTTCTGGGTTGAAAATGTCTTGTTACATTAGCTATAACTATTCCATTAAAGTAATCTGCAGACTATTTGGGGGTTCTCTTGATTAATGATGTTTCCTGGGATGGATTCTCCCAGGACCAACATGTATCAGGAAGAAGAAACGCTTTTGTGTATTTAGCACTCGTTTCCTACAGATGCACTGCCAGGTCTGCGGAGCTACAGACGTCTCGGTCACAAGGATAGACTTGATCTAACAAAAGGTTCAAGCAGCCCGTGTAAAGGAAGCCAGCCCATTTTSCTCAGCACAGCCTCATCACCTGAAAATTTCGGAGAGGTGCTTCCCGATGTGTGCAAGCTGTCAAACGTATTACAGTCTGAATTACAAACAGCACTTCYCTGCCATCGGAGGGAAGTGTGTTGTGCATTTTTAGGCTCACCTACGCAGGTAAACTAACCAAACCATTTCCCAGCTATTCTGAAAGAGCCCACACAGAGCCGTTTTCAAACATGCCATCTAGAGTACCTTGCTTTGCAATACCCACAAGAATCTGTTCCCCTACCCAGGCAAATCCTGACAYGTGTAAAATGACAGTCCAGAGCTAGCTCAAAGCTTATCAGTAGCATAAGTAAAATTTAATTTTCCTGCCCCAAAGACTAAAGGCCAGGCAAGGACAAACTGCTCCTGCAAGGGACTGCTCCGCAAGCCCTAGCAATTGCTTGCTTTGCTTACAGCCCAAGTCAGCTTTGTAACAGGGAGCACCTCAGGATGAGAGCCTCGTCCCTCCTCCCTCACCTTAACCACACTGTCCTTATTTTAAGTGCCTCTGAAACGTGCACGAGTGCCTACACTTCCCTCRAGTCTGATTTCTGTTTGCAAATGAATTAAGTGTTCAAGCTTTCTTTGAAGATGCCATTATTATCATCATCTTTATTGGAATGTGTTTCTACATTACACCAGTTCTCTTGGAACTTTTCACATATATTTGTAAACCTATATCCAGCATAGCACAGACACTCCTGAAATAAAAACAGAGCTACGCTATCTGTATACAGAACAGGAATATTTCAAAATATACTGAAGCAGCATAACACTGGTAACCTATGATTTTAGCCATAAGAGGTAACCAGCAGATGTTAAGACACAGCTTGAACAAAGTGAGATTCTCCATATGGCTTCAAAAACCATCTTATTTGCATGTTTCTATGCAAACTGAAATGCTCATCAGGGATTCTTTCAGATGTTCACATCTTCCCCCCCCCCCCAAGTCTCCACCACCAGAGTAAGCCAAACTGTACTACTAGCTTTATTTCCCATTTAATTTACCCATTTAAAGTGGAAGAACTTTCCTTCTTTTCCAGTTCTCCAGTCTAAACTGCAATTCAGGCAATCAATATCTTAATGCAGAAAATTATAAAGACAGACTCAGCATTAGGCAGCTGTTTCAAATCCAACCCCAATTTAAAGTTTATTATTGAATAATACCTGCATGGCCACTTTTGTCCTGTGCCCCTTAGCACTGCCAGGCAGCACTTCGTACAGCCAAGAGGAGGTTTGCTCTGTGCGTTGCGTTTGCTCAGCATTGATTTAGAGCCCACACCAATACTCACACCTCCCACTAATTTTAATGGTGAATGATTGTGCTCCTCATTCAGGGCTCAAAAAAGATGTCCCCAATAAAACTTCAATGACCCCATTAKGCATCCAGGGGATTTTTAGGAGGCCCATCTTTGTGCCCTCCCCCAAGAGATGCAACAAGTCCATTGCTCTTCCTCACTAACTCTTGTTAGCTTTTGCCACCAACACACAGCCATTTGCCCTGCAGGCTAAGAAAAGACTCACACTGTAAGCAAAGAGATACAGTATTTATCAAATTAAACTAAGTACGATGAATGAACAGCACTGGAATATTAGCTGTAAGTAAATAACAGCATCACCGGTTCATCATTTTGGGTGGACAAAAAAAAGAAAGAAAAAAAGAATATGAGCCATAGTCAGCAGATTGTTTCAATGGCAAACATTAACTCTGAAAGGTTTTGGTTATTAAGAGTTGCAGCAGCTCAGCGTGGAGGCTTGTGCTGTTTACTTTGCTTATTACCACTTGGGGTGCATGTTTGGAGAGGGTGCCATGGTGCACGCATACCAACCACCTACGTGAGCGAGGCATCCCTGGGCACCGCTCAAGAACTGCGGAAAAAAGAAGCGTCTCCTAGGAGAGCCGGCAGACTTGCCAGGGACGTGTGCCTGGTAAACAGGTACTTGCTCAGCAAACCCAGCAGCACACACCCTCCTCAGGAGTCACCCATCGCTTTGCATTCATTTCCTGCATCCTGAGCACACTTGAGGCTTAAAGATTTAACTGTGAAGCTTGAGGTGACGTGGCCAATTTTCATCATTAAGTTACTGTTTTTCCAAGGAAAACACACTGCATACATAAATTACTGCTAACCTCCCCAGAATATACAGCAACCTCAAACAAGAAGCRAGGAACCTGGCTGCTCACAGGAAGAGACATTGTGGAGAAAACAYGGCTCCTGGAAGCCACCAGCAGCTCACACAGGGACCAGCACCACCTCCAGAGCAAAAAAAGTTCTCCCAAAGTAAAAATAGAGCATAAAACATACCTTTAAGTTTCAGGAGAGCTGCCTCAGACATCTTCTTTAGAGCTYTCAGTGTTGCTGGATGCCAGCACAGGGCTTGGAACCTTCTGGAACCAGCCCCACCCCATACAAGGCTCCTCACCTTCCTTTCCCTCCCCTTTCCTCTTGTTTCCTTCTCTGTCAAACAGCCACACCTGAAGCCACTCTGGTGCCACACCTGAAGCCACTCTGGGCCCATCATCACCCACCTGAGGTGTGTCAGCAGCAAGGGCCACCAACGCACCTCAGGTGGGCCATGGCAGGTGGAGGGGGCAGCTGGGGGGAGGGACCCTCCTTCTGTTGGTTGCTAGCTCCACGACAAGACCTCAAACTTTACTTTTTTCMTTAAAAAGAAAAGTTTTTTATTTACTTATTATCTGTTCTGTCTTGATAATTTCTTCCTTAATTACCCTCTACTCAAATTTGTCCCTAATTACAAAAGGGTTGCACCTTAATCCCACTCAAATTTCATTCTAGCCCACACCAGTCTGTCATTATCTAGTTTGCACCAAAGCCTTTATTTGTGGCGGTGGAGGGAGGGCAGAGAGGAAGGGGCAGGGGGTCTCTCAGAGCTGGCTCCCTGTTCCCACCCAACTGGGGGTGCTGGGATCCCAGCTTCCCTCCTGGAGTGGCTGAAAATCCATCAAGAAGAAGCCCCATCAGTTGAAAGCGGGGGTAAGTCTGTGTGCCTGTTTTGGGGGTTCAGATGATAGTTTTACTGTCTGCTGGTATCAGTGGCAGTCTGTATGTAGAAGCTGTCCTAGAGCGGGCCTTCTCGTGTGTCCTTTAGGCTGCAAAAATATTCATTCATAAGCAGCCCATTTTCAGCCCACAGATGGGAAGCTGTGAATCACGTATTAATTCTCAGCACAGAGCTGAATGGAGAGCACAGTCAAGGTTTGGTTCTCTGCCTT